>JAOCPT020139469.1:0-14056 GCA_026546935.2 Palythoa grandiflora | reverse complement strand
TAGATTTTATTGTAATATTGATATAATCATAACTTAGTTTGATAGTCACTTGTGTAGATTTACTCACAAACTAACTCGGAAGTCCACAAAAGTATTAAACCTAAAATAGCGTCCTCTCTCTCTCTCTCTCTTTGAATTTTGGGAAAGTGTTGACGATAAATCACAACCCTGACCAGAAATTAAAAGTTATGTTTAAGGTTGGTCTTTTAGTCACTCTGATGAAAACCATGTATTAATATGGTCGAAATATAGGCGTAATCGAGTTTATTGGTTATCTTAGTTGTGTTTCAGTAGCTATGTATATAATATTGCACTCTCATATCACCCGTCTCAAACAGTTGAACGAGATACATAGTCATAGAGACCGAGTTAATAGTAGTTGTCAATTGAATATAAAATTTATGCATACGCTTGACTTTAATGATCTCCCTGACATCGATATTAACACAAATAACTTCTACATAAAGCTGTGATACATTTATTATATCGGCAGGTACACGTATAAGGCGAGAGAAACAATTATAGTTATCAGAAAACTCACCGATGGCGATAATCCCATTGTAATGAAGAGCACCGCAAACACATCGTAACTCGTAGCACGCATCTCCCAGCTTCAGGTGCAGAGACGATTAAAATAAGTTAATTTGCCTGCGGTAGGTAAATTGTTAAATTTTTCTTTGCATTTGTTCCAGGAACAAAATTAGCAACAAAAAACTTTGCTGCGGTTGTTAACACAAAACGGAAACCAGACGAACTTGCATCAGCTTGAAGTTTGCAAAGTCACGAACTCCGATAAACAATATTTGATCACTTGTCAAAACTCTGAAAAATTGTATCTAGAAACTACATTTCCTCAAGGCAGTGTATGCACGAGAAATATGTTGATAGATTTTATCCTGAGATTTCACAATCCCATCAAATTTCAGCTTGCAAGCAATCCTTTAAGTACATCTTAAAATAGCTGTGTCATCAGTTGGGCCAAGTTAATTATTGTTACCTCGTTTTGACGTCATTAAATAAATTTATTATTGTTTTCAACGAAAATATAAATATTTATACAAATTTTCCTGAGCGTTGTACGCTGAGGGAGTGGTGTTGAAATGGGGGGCACGCTTTTAACAACTTTTTAAAAATGGCAATGATATTATTTCAGAAAAATCGAGTTCAAACTACTCTTTCAACAGGAAATTTTGTTTTGACTCCCAATACGATACTATTTCAGTGTTTGCCGTACCATCTCCTTCTTGGCCTCAGGCTAGACGTCAGAGGCGTGAGTGCCGTTCAATGACTTTGTTGACCCACATTTATTCGAATACTATGACAGGCGAAGCATTAAATATTAAAGTGCAAAAAATGACCATCATAAAAATACGTCAGTTAAACAATCCAACTGTATACGTTTCGTCATTTGCTTTACAGTAATCCACCGCTTCCCCATACATCTAGCATGATTAAAAAAATAGGCATCCAAAGGAATGCATATTGCTACTGCTTGCTTCTGAGTATATTATTCGCACCAAAGACAATTGTTTTCATAAGATTATAATTTTCTCTTCTCCGTGACGGTATGATCAATAAACGAAGGAACAAGCAGAATTACATTTTATTGTTTTAAATGTATGAAAAGATCATGCAAAATTCGTGATTCGTTTGTAATAAATGCTTATGCTAAAAATAAATTTGGATTTTAATTATAAGACACTAAATCCAGCCAGCAGGCGTCGCGTTGTGTTTTTATTCGCAAAGTAAACAATTGTTGCAAGAACTAAAATTTTGTCTCATTATCAGGCATTCTTACAGCCTTAAAATTTCTAGAATTCCTATTTTTTTTAGTCTCCTAAAATTCCTCATTTTTAGCCCATTTTGGGCTATTTTCCCTAATTAGCCCTAATTTTTGTATTTCCGTATCCATCCGCGGTCGCCCCATGATGTCAATCAAAATGCTATTTCACCTTTCAAAATTCTCATAACCTGCTGTTCCAGATGATATGGGTTTAGAAACCAGTTTTAATTTTGATAAATCTCATGTGCCAAGGAATGGTCTCCTTCGTAGAGAGTTCTCAACCCGTACACAATATTCAGCTACTATATTATGAGATTATTAACCGAGCGCGAAATCTGTGGGAAAATATCAGACCGAGGTTTTCGCAGTACGGCCGAGCGTAGTACCAAAAAGACCGAGGTCTGATTTTTTTAAATACAGACTGAGCAAGGGAGGTTAATAATTCGTTTATTATATGACTTTTTTACTTCTGGGTAATTTATTCCACGACTACGGAAATCATTGGAACTATCCGACAATTTTTGGAAATTATCAGAAAGCTTCGGAAATGTTTTAAAACTGTTTCTTATGCATTTTTAGATTTTTGAAGATTTTCTAAAACTCTTTGGAAGTGTTCGGAAGGGTTCGGAAATCTTCTGAAAATTTCGGAAGTACTTTAAAATCGTTTTTAAGTAATTTTGCGAGGTTTGAAAATTTTCTGAAAATCCTTATCCGGGAAACCGGTCCGAATGCGCACGTGTACGGCCCGTGAGCCGAATACGCATTTTGACAGACCGCGCGTGAACCAATCAGAATACAGGAAATTGCAAGGTTATATATAATACTAATACTTATTTTACTGAGTGTACATCCCTTTCCCTTCCCCATTCAGCCACACCAAACATTGCACCTCCACCCATCGGTGCATCCATCAATACTACGACTGCCACACTTACACACAGCAGATACCCCACTACTTGTAGAGACCACAACAAACTTCATTTTCAAACTTTTAGCCCAGCTTTTTTCACACATTCAATATAAAACACACAACACAAAGCTCTTTGTTCAACTATAAACACGTTCTGTTCCTCCCCCTATCTAAGCACAGCTTAACGGTCTCACAAACCCACCTACTCTCAAACCTTTAGTCTTATTCACTACAAAGATCCTAAAGGCGGGTAAATACGATCAACAAAGTTAGCCAACTTTTTGCGCAACATTGTTGTGGAGCAAGTTGTGAACTGATGTTGTACGTTTAGCCTGAAATGAAACCTGGTTGGTCCAGAGTTGTTACAGATTACCAAAACAAACAGAATATTCCTTTGAAAGACGAAAAACATTTTTAAACCCGGTGTCGTCTGCAACAACGCTCTGTAACATGTTGGTGATATGCACCTCTCTTTTCTCCTTAGTATTCACTTCCTTGCGGATTTCTTTTCTGTTTTTTAGATTTTTCAATTTCTTTGTCGAGAAGTAAACTTTCAAAAACAAACGCTGCGGCCTTCTCAAACAACCAACGTGCAGGAATCTATCTAAAACTTCCAATTAAAGGCCAACTTGCAACAGCTAATTTTATTGCGTCACGAAAGGTAAAAAACGAGCAACATCGGTTACATATTGTACAAAAAGTTGAATTGATTTGTTGCACATATTTACCTGCCTTAACCCTCGATTTCCCCTCAAAACTTAGCCCATAATGTGCGAGTCAATTCCAACCACGACACCCCCCCCCCCACCGGGCAAACCCCGGGCATTCGAAAAAAATTGTCAAATGTCCCGCCCTGCGGGCAAATTTTGTTGGCAAATGTCCCGTCCCCCGTTCCTTCTATGATGGTCAAATGCCCGGCCCCCCAGTCCATCAGACCAAATTCAAAAATAGTAGTTCTCATTTTTTAATAAACGTAACTGTTTTGCCTCAATAAAACTGCATAAAGCAACGAACGTGAACAGCCATATGGTCTCATTGTAAACTCATATTATCACGAAATGGGACACTCCTATCCGACGAAGACAAAGCAATTGTTTTTATTGTTTCCGTCGGAAATGACGACAGGATGTTACGAGGTAAGTTTTTTTGTTGTTTGCAAATGCCTGGGGGCCGGGACACTATTAACTGACAAATGCCCGGCCATGCGGGACTCATTTTAATTCAAATGCCCGGGATTTGCCCAGGGGGGATGCTCGCGGCTGGAATTGACTCGCACATAATTCAAGTATTTCTTCAGATCCCATTCACTTGCCAAAACTCTATTTCACACATATCAATCAACGCACAGTTCTCGCGCAACACACATCGCTCTGGGCTCCCCGCCATGTCACATAAATATCAACTTACTCTTTCTTTACCCCCTTTTGTCAAAATATACCTTCACTAACCCGTACCCTCAAGACACAACGGAACTTTCGACACCTGAAGCCCAATTTCACGCTACAAAACTTACAGCATATTCCACTCATAAAGATTATATTAAGAGTATATTAATTCAACCAAAATGTGTCTCCCCCAGTCAAATAAAGCTCACATGAGTTTTGACCCCAAAACTTTATTTTTAGTCTTAGAGCTACAATGTAGCATCTATACGAAAACATAGGATAAACAAAGAAAGACCTCGCTATCCTAGTGTTCTGGGCATAGAGATTTTGCATAGAGATTTTGCGCTGTTTTCAATCCTTGGCCGCTCTTGTGGAGGCTAGGTATAGCTGGGCACTACAAATTAGACTTAAACATTTATATGTTATCAATACATATATTTACAACTGATTTTACAGGCTGATCCGCCTTGCTCATAGAGGCGGATCCGTCAGATTTTATTGTAATTTCAGACAAAAAGCCATCAGTCTTCATCAGTGAAGTTTGTCACGTGGTAGTTCACGGACCCAGCCAGCAAATAACATACACGCTTGTTTTAAAAAAGAACAACTTTATAAGAACGAGGCTCTAATCTGCCAAAATTTAAGAGCAATTTAAAAACAAGCTCAGGCTGAGGCTTGATAACTAGAAAGGTTTTTGTGGTAGAAAAGTGACTAAAACGTAGCGATACAGTATAAAACATAAAAAGATTCACTGTAAAGACTGCTCAACAAACAACAAAGATAGTTCGCCTCTAAATTCAGCCGTAGAATACATGTGTGGCGCAAGGCGTTAAATTTTCCACTTCCTTGTATTATTTCTTTTTCTTCTTAAAAACCGCATACAGAAACAAGAACAAATTGAGGCTGAAATCGCCAAAAAATTCAAAGAATAATGCACGAGCCTCAGCAAAATTTACTGGTTCTTATAAAAAAAGCGTGTTTTTATATCTATAACGAGTCGATTGTAAATTGATACTGTAGGCCGTGAACGTGTTCGTGTTCTAGCTATCGGCACTAGTAAATCACTTCTTGGTTATCATTTCTTTTCATTAAATGTAAGGGAAAATTATCAAAGCAAAACAGGACGCGGTAACAGGGGCGACTCCCTGCCGAGTAGCGTCAAACACACGAGGTCCGTCATGCCGTCAAGGTAAACACACAACATACGGCAGATCTGAAGTTTTATTTAATTTCCTGCGAAATTTCGGAGACGCAAAATTTACCATAATATAAATACGCTTTTATTGTTAAAGACTTAGATACCGAATGATTGAAATCATTTATATTTTACCTTCAAAAGGTGCAAAAATGTTGTGACTTCCTTGGTTTGTACTGCCGACACCTGTCAGCTGGATTTGCTACAACTCCGCTCACAGTCTACTGACAGTAAGACCGCGAGAATGAATCTCGAAGCGATGGAAGCAAGTTCCTTGCTCATTTTAGGTTTTATTTTTTGTCTTCTTCGAAAAGACTGTGAGGTGACTCAGTGTAGCAAGTTTGGCTGTCAACTAACAAACTAATGCAAATTTGTTTTTTAGTCTCATACACGGAATATTTTCATTCTAAAATGGGCAAAAAGTTAGAAAATCCACCTTTTATGCGCATAAAAATACTTTATCCTTTTCAGAATGAGTTCAGTGGCCGAGTCATCTTTATATCAGTATTAAAGTCAAGCTATGTGAAATATAGATTTCTCAGAATGACGTTTCTTTTTGAATTTGAGGCTGATGGCGTTCAAAGCAAGAAAAGTTTTTGTTTTTCATAATATAGAAACGATTTGTGTTATCTCCAAGACCAATACATGTATTCTAGTTGTTTACGCGGCCATTGTGAGTAAAAACTGATAGGTTAAAATTCCGGAAAACTTGAATTGCCAACTCGATTCGATTCAGTAATCTCTGGATTAATTCGTGTTGTAATAACAAAAATGCTACGTAGACTGAAGCTCTATTTTTTTCTGTGTTACTAGTCATTAGATTCAGTTACGAATTTCAAAGCTTAGGGTTAAATTTTGACCCATGTTCTTGTTTTCAACCTTGCTGATATAATTGATTTTAAAAACTGTAACTTTGGAATTAACATTTTTTCGTGGAAAATTTGAACAGGATTTTAAAAGAACCGTTAACCTTCCCTTAGAGAAGAAATTGCTGATCGCAGTTTTGGCTTAATCCAGGGTTAAAGTTAACAAGCCTTTGAACAACGCAACCCAGATCTGTGGGCAGGTGTGATGTTGAAATTTGGGCGTGACAGCAATATAAGAATTGATTTTGAATGACAGCATTCAGAAACGAAAGAGGCGGCTTTTAAAAAAACAAAGAGTATAATAAAGTTTTTCATTTACTTGGCCAGTTGGCTTGAACTGAGTTCTTAAAATATACGCCACGAGTCAACACATGAAAATTATAAAGTTCAGCGGAAAATGTAAAAAAAGAATGGAAAATTTTTGTAATTTTGAAAATCAAAATCAACCAAAAAAGATGGAATGGTTTAGTTTTCATTTACAGCTGCGGTTTGTTTTCACTTTTTTCAGTTCTCACTGAACATGCACTCACAATTGAGTATAAGTTGAGAGTCCTTTCAACTATTAATTTCCTTGCATTTTGACATTACCAAAAACTTGCTGAAACAATAAACTCAAATGCTTCATATTGATTGATTTTTACGAACAGGTGGCAGGGGGCGGTGCGACCAAACAAAACTCGGTTCTTTATACACTGAGTGTTTTTGGTTTCATGAGTACAATTTTCTAATTTCATACTTTCACAGCTTGTTTTAATAAATGTAAAAAATAAATATAGAAAAAATTAAATCTTTAGATACAAAAACATGAAATTGAAATTTCTTTTTTAATCTGAACCTTCCAAATGTGACTCTATCAAAATAATGTTCTTCAAATTTTAACGAAATATTAAACATCATTAGCTTTTCTTTGTTGCCGAGTTTTATTCTTTATTCTGTTTTTTCAAATGAGGCAGGAAACGTGTCCACCCAGCAAAATAAATTAATTTGTTCTTGTTGTGAAATTCTTATTGAGTATTAGAAATTCTGCTGCTTCATATTTTGATGATGGTGCGAGTTCAAAGCTGCCTGTTAATTATGAGCGAAAAGCTCAAAAATCGTTCTTAATTCTGTATTGGTACCGAAGTCTTTTGTTTCATTGCAGTTCTCGATTTGTCTTTTTGAACAAAGTAATTTAAGATATGAAGAATTAAGACAAACCTTTCGAAAAAGTTTTGTTGGTAGTTTTTTTTTATTAATTTGAATTTCGTTTCTGTTGCGAACGGACATATCTATTTTTGTCTATTTTTGAAAAAATACATCAATCTATCTTTTTGTGGAAAAAAACAATATTTTTGGGGGGAGAAACAAAATGTTATCTTATCCATCATATTTTCGGTAGTCAAAACGAATTCCGGCCAAATACTTGCAGCTGCAATATTACAAAAGCCGGTCTTAAATTATTGCAAATGTTCGAAAAAAATTAAATCCATTTCATCCTCTGCTAAAAAATTTTCTAAAAGACAAAATTCTAATCCTTTTTACAGATTAAAGCACCATTTGCGAGTTACTGATATGTCTGTCCTTGTAAAAACGGAATTAATTGCTTTTGCTGGATCAGTGTTCGATATATAACAAAGAAATTAAAATAAGTTTTGTGCTGAGATGTAAATTGTGTAGAAAACGATAAAAAAGAATCTTGGCCGCCTGTCAGACGTTTTTTGACCGATCAAAGTTACAATGGCAACCACAATATCGTAGTGGGCAAGACTTTTGGCAAGTAAATAGGTTTTGTTTAGCCGTCATTAATTATTAATACCGCGCTATAAAATAAACAGACCCACAATTTGCGCGTCTAGGATTCAAATTGAGAAAAGCTGTATTGTGAAAGGTTTCAAAGTTCGAAAGATCTTGCGACTAACCGGAATAGAAGGAGTTTAATTTCTTATGTGAAGCAAATTACTCAGGTAAACGCAATATTTACCCACACTGATAGGAAAACAAAAGCGAAAAACACAGGAAAGGCAGATATATAGGTAGGAATTGAAGTGCTTTCATGAAAGTGAAACGATTCATCTACAATTTGATTATGGATAGAAAAAGAGTAGGTTGTCTTGCTCTGTTGCTTGTTTTGTCAAGCGCCTTGGCATTTGTCGAAGGAAATACAAAAAATTCATCTCTGCAAAATTGTGTTTTTCCCAAGTTTTTGCAAACTCCATGTGAAACTTCCGTTGAGATTTGCTATTGGTCCCAAGGAAGACACTTTTCCAAGAAAGACGCAAATGGACAAAAAACAAAACTTCATGAAATATATTCTGAATGGCGCTGGGCTATAAATCAATCCCACATTATCATATCTACAGGCTTGGACACTGAAGACCAGGGAATTTCTAAGGTTTTCACATGCACAAGACAAATTGAATGCAACAAGTTTTTAATTTCGGCTGTGAATAGCGAGCAAACAAGCAAATATTCTTGCATGAAACTCACTGAAAGAGGCGAAAATGTCATTGAGTTGAAAATGGGGAATTTCAATGCAAAGTTGAGTGAAAATTTATGCCATGAAGAGATGCTAACTCGAAGAAGTCTCCTGATCGCCAGTACGTTTAAAGAGGTTGTAGACTGTCCTGCTGATTTGAAAGGTGGTTTTATTATTCAGCGAGTATATGATATAGAACAGCAGGGGTATTGTGTCAGCTCTAATGACACGCAAGATGGAGCGTTCGAGAGTGACTGCATGAACAAAGAAGGGATTTTCATTGATTTTCCAGGAACCAAAAACTGTTTATTTGGGAATTTTCTTGGCCATTTTGAAAACAAACATCTCAGTTGTTTCAGCCAATTATGGCAAAGTGGAGACTTCTCATATTTTATCACTAAGCGACGGTACAGGGCAAGTTATGACGTAAGACGCGAAGCTCAAGAGAGTGAATTTCAGTGCATCAAATACAAATGGAATAGTGACAAAAACGAAGTAATACTTTATTTGTACAAGGATCCGATTTGTTATCAAGAAAACAGAGGAACGGAACCGAAGGATGGTTACATTCTTTATCTGAGGAAATCTACCACTCTTTATGAAGATTTAGGAATCATGAAGTTGAAATGTACCTTTCCGAAAGAAATACAGGGAAAATGGATTGAGATCTCGCAATACTTTGGCCAAAAAAGTATTGATATTACATCGAACAAAATTGATATTTCTCAAACCGGCGTGTTTGTATGCCAGGAGATATTCGACGGTATATCATATAGAAGATGCCTGGCTGATTATTCGAGGGCGTGGCCATTACCGGGCCAAGTCCAATATTTTGATCACGAATTCATGATGATATCAAGATATAACAATGGTTGCCGCGAGCGAATGACAAGGTTGGCTCTGAAGTCTTGGACAAATAATCACGTGATCTATAGATTGTCACAAAGCCAACCGATTCGACGAACGAGCGGAGCAACTGCAGAAAAATTTTACAAAATAAAAACGAATTATTTCTGCGAATACAAATTTTACTTCAACCTTGATCCCTTTCCGCACTGGGGCCGAAACATTGAGAAAGTAATCTCGAGACTTCCTTTGCGACATAACGACTTCTCTAAATGCCCTTTGTTTAAAGGCAAATGCGGGTTTAACTCGGTTCGGATAGGACGACAATCGTGCAATGGTTCGATTTCGTCTTCTTCGTCTGGAAGTCGACTTGCTTACCAGTCTCCATGTAAAATTCCTCAAGCAACTTATCGTTGTCTCAAGCAAGAAAACAAAATTAATCATGTATACGACGGGTTTTCTCTCATTCAAGATGTCAAAGACAAACGAACATTCTGCGTTCATCATTATTTTGACCGCAAGCAAAATTATGACGTCATTCTTCGTTTTGACTCACCCCAGTGTTCGGATATCGACCGGCCCCAGGTTGCGACCGAGGGCGGGTCAACCCTTTACGAGAAATTTACATTGTTTGAAGCATGCAGTTCAGAGGAAAACGTGTTGAAGATCAAGCAGCCAAACACTTCAGGAGAAAACCCAACAACAACTACTAACACTGATGGAGTGTCTCCAAGCTCTCCTACATCGTCAGATCTCGAGGTCGGTGTTAAGATGGTTGCGAAAAAATCTTCGGGGACGACTTCATTCTCCAACAGTGATTTCCTATTAGTCTTAGCTGTTATGTTGTTCTTTTCATTAGCTCCGTGAGAACTACAGATCTCATGACTGAGTGGATAGAGCTATAATGCGTCTATTGCTTGTAACTTATCTAAAACATCTTACGAGCATAAGTGGCCCATTGGAGCCGATACCAATCTCCGGTTTCTATAGTGTTAAACAGATGAGAGTTATTGACTCCTCCTTGACAGATAACTAATCCATTGCAGGTTAAATGTGAAGCACTCTAAGTCAAATCCATTTACGAGCATAAGTGGCCCTTAGGAGCCGATGCCAATCTACGGTTTCTGTAGTGTTAAACAGATGAGAGTTATTGACACCTCGTAGACAGAAAACTAATCCATTGCAGATTAATATGCGAGGCACTCTTAGCCAAACCCATTTATGAGCATAAGTGGAGCTGATGTTTATCTCAGATTTATGTAGTGGTAAACAGATGAGTTTCTTCTAGATAAGACACTAATCTATCGCAGGATAGATTTGAGGCACTCTAAG
The DNA here is from genome assembly GCA_026546935.2 of Palythoa grandiflora. Taxonomy (NCBI): domain Eukaryota; kingdom Metazoa; phylum Cnidaria; class Anthozoa; order Zoantharia; family Sphenopidae; genus Palythoa; species Palythoa grandiflora. Next base: position 3,284 of record JAOCPT020139469.1, on the reverse strand, counting down.
CTAAATCCATTTTATGTACTCACTTATATATTTGAGTTGACTGGGAATGAAAGAGTTCAAGATGAAAAGCCACAAGCGATGGGCTGAGGTTAGCATGAAAAAACAGCTGTCCACGGTTGCTTTTGTCCCGCCCGGGTAAATGGTTGTAGGCCCGTGTGGAGGACATTTTCGTAGGGGTGCAACCGAGCGTTGAAAGCCCGAGCATTTAAGGAGGTCATGGGGCGTGGTCCTTGTGAATACAACTTTAAAATTTAATCTCGGTTATAAAAATATCAGTTTTAAGCAATCAAAAATTTGAGCCGTTTTTTGCGGCAATTTGCTGGTTTCTGATAGCCTGCAAGCCGGCTGGCTACTATTGTGGTTGTGATTTTGTCGTTTATGGTCTTCACCTCGGTTTTCAATGAAAAGAAAACAAAAGATGCTAGTTACAGTTGTATACGGCATTCTCTCTCAGGCTACGCTTTGTTTTGACTCCTTCAAGAGCCGTGATTGACCACGGTCGCGTTAGACCACGTGAGGCATGGGGTGAGTGAGGGGAGCTTTTTTCCATATCAGACGGGAAACAAAACGAACGCCTGCTTTGTAGGCTAAGTTTTCTCTCTCAGACTTTTATTTAGAATTTCAAATTTTTACGAAAAATAATACAAAACCTTCTGCGTAACCCTATAGGGGGGTGCAAGCATACTCACCCATTGCACCCCCACTGCGTAGGGGCATAGCTTGAGTGTATGCGTAGTATAGCAGTATAGTCAGGATCTGGACAACCCTGAAGCGAAAGCGAGTTCTTATGGTTTTTCCTTTTTGAACTCTTCATTTGCTCAATGACACGTCACAATAATTTGATTGGCTAAAAATTAGTTTATTCAGACAATATTCCACGCAAGCCAGGGTTCGTACGGGTTATGGAAAACCTGGAAAGTCACGGAATTTTGATTAGGGTCACGGCAAGTCATGGAAAACTGATACAATTTAAATAGGATTGTAACGTAAGTAGCATAAAGAATAAAAAACTTCGTTCATTTGCACCAATATCTCAAAGTAACAGCTGTTCTCCTCCTTCATCTTAGCTAATGTACCGGGATAAGATTAATTGGGGGTGATTTTGATGTATTTTGGCAAAGAAATGAGCAACACGAGGTCATGAAATATCGTGAAATATCATGGAAAAAGTTACGGAAAACTGCATTGACACAGAAAGATACCACAAATGTATCAAAGTCATAACTTTGCAATATTGTATTTGTATTTCTGCCTGAATACCCCCTTAACGAATGGTAGGGAGTCTTCACCGTTAAGAAATGTTTCCCATATATTTAAATTTACTGTTCGCCTTTTTGTGAACAGCTACGATACTGTATATAACATTCAAGTCGTTGTCCAATATTTTTGGCATCTTTGAGACAGATTTTTTTCTTGTTTTTGGATTTAACATGAAAAAACAAAACATAATTACTTGATTTATAAAACTCTAAAATCGCGAACAAACTAAGCAAACTGATTTCATGCAATTGTCCTTATGAGTGGAGTCGTGAGCAACAGTTTGCCGAGTGTTCACTGAGAAAAGCTTTTGGGTAGACGTTCTTTCAAAGACAACTACCATAAAATTATGTTCCCAGGGTTCTATCTCTTCCTCCCTCGATGAAGGAAGAGAGAGGACTCTAGATCTGGGAACGAGATTGACTCCCATTGAGAGGGTTTGCGCGGTAGTAACTGGATTTCATCCGTCAAACCGCCCTTTTCGATCGAAACCTAGGAACTACTTTTTAGTTGCCAGTCGAGTCACTTTCGCTCGTTTCGAAACTAATTTTATTTCAAATACTTGTCGATCGGAATTTGGCTCGAGAAATCTATCTTGTTTTAATTAATTCTCGATTACTTTTTTTTGTTCATCGGTATATCATATAAATATAGATTTCTTCATGGAAAGTGGTGACGTACGACATTTACGCACGAGTTTGTTTTCAAAAATTGTGATAGCCAATCACAGCAGCGAAACGGCTTTTTCACACGTGCGAAAAGCGTTTCGTATATAATAAACAGTATTTCGCTATTGACTCGATTAATTTTGTTCTTTTCAAAAACACGTTCTGATGAATTCATTCACATTTTTTTATCAAATACCAACCACAAAATTGATTGCACTTCAAATACTCGGAAACTTTGGGTATTCGTGAAACTTTGATAAAATTAGACAAATCATAAAAGAATGGAAACGATAGCTAGACAACCTCATCTTTCACAAGTCTCGACGGCTCAACAAATAACGGAGATATCAGTGAAAAGATACATTGTACATTGGAGTCACGAATAAAATTCCCGTCAATTTTCTTGATCAAAACATTTTATTTATAAGTAATGTTTCATAAAGAAGTGTTTTCCTAACAACGGGCTTACAAATCTTATCTACGTTAGTCAAAAAAGATACATGTCAAGTACTATTACATTTACAATTTTAAATCACCTTCAGAGACTTAGAGTTCGAGTGTGCTGCGATGCACACATATTATTGGCATCGTGGGCAAAGGCGGTGAATTAATTTGATTTGAATCTTTCCTTCAGAACTTAATTCCAAGTGAGGAATATCTTTATTTATTTCTTCGGATAAAGTCAAACTTCGCTTGCGACAGATTTTCTGCAAAAGACAAGTGCTGTTCGCGCTCTCACCGGAAGCAGTTCCCACGCTTCACTCGAAAAGGGCGGTTTGACGGATGGAATCTAGTCACTACCGCTTCAAACGCATCCGCCATTCTGGCAGCGTCGCGGTTCCAGTTTCTTCGCAAAGATTCGCGTTTAGGCCTGGGTCGAATGTGCTTTCGATCATGAAAATCAAAAACAGCCCGGTGCGGCCTATTCTCACTCAATCCTGGAGTATTTTTGCAAACCCAGATAAAATCCTGATGTAGTTTCAGAGACGAATTAAAATCCCGGTGTAATTTCAGAGCCCAAAAATTTCAACGGTGTTTCCTTCTTTTTTCTGGTATTCACGTTAGTGCAGTTCTGCAGATGCTTAACTGATCTTTCCTCATTACATGTCAAAAAAACTTCTCCTTCTAGCTAGTATCTTGTTCACAATTTTCCGAGCACTATTTTCCCAGACAGCCAAACTCCTAAAACGTGAAAAACAAGGAACCGTACCAAGTTTCTTGATAAAAAAGCTAACAACATAGTTACCGTATTTACTCGAATAAACGCCGCCCTTGAATAAACGCCGCACCTGAGAGTCAAAATATTAATAAACGCCGCCCTCGAATAAACGCCGCACCCTGGAACAGACAACAAACTAA
>JAOCPT020138545.1:0-14059 GCA_026546935.2 Palythoa grandiflora | reverse complement strand
CATTTTAGAGTTGTTCTGTACCTTTTTTTTTTACTCCTTTTTTAGAGTTAAAATAACTCTCTAAAAATGACAGTGCAGTAGGTTACTACTAAGTAAATATAAAACTTTATAATTTTCAGGCCCGTACCTTTGCCCGAAGAAATTCCTCTGCTCTTCTCGCGTCGGAAAGACGGATAAAAACTGAGCTGCCTTCCATTAGTTTCACCTGTGAGGTAGAAGTCAATACCCAGATGGTGAGTTTATCAGGTAAATTTCGCAAACTAAATCAGTGCTCACTCTGAAGCGATTTTTAACAAGCAGCTGAATGAGTAATTTATCGTTCTTCTTAGATCAATTTTGCGCATGCGATGGTGAACGAGAGCGACTCGGTCTGCTAGAGCAGCTAAACAACGCATTCGTCAAAAAAATTAACACGTTAAATTGAAAATATTTAGCTAGCTGTCTCCTTTACCCTCTGCCGGCTATTACAGTTAGCTAAGTACCAAAATTTCTGTATACTTTCTCTTTATAAAACTGTAAAATAATTGGTACTGAAAAAAATATTGCTGTGGTTGTTGTTGTAGAAAATAAGCCCGAAATAACGCGCGTTCTGATTTGCTTTAGTTCAGTTTAATAAAACTGTGTATAAATCACAGGATGACGTTACATATCTCAAGAAAAAAAAAAAACATTTTCCTCTGTCTCGTTTGTGTTTCTAGACGATATAACACGCTATGACGTAGTAGAACAATCAAAAAGCAAAGAAAAAACTCAGCTTCGCCTCGTTTCCTTTCGACACTTTTCTTCACGTATTCTTCTACGTCATAGCATTTTATATAGTTGTCTACCAGAAACACACGCGAAATTGTTTTATTCCTTTGACAAAAACATCAACTTATATTTCAAAACCATCGAATCCGTATGATCAAATATGACCGCCTATTCAGTTTAATTTTCCAAAGAGAAGATCCATTTAAGTTCATCATATAAACTTAAACAAATCCCTTTCCTAATAATGAACTTGTTAAGAAAAGAATTTCTTTTAAGAAGTTAAAAGTTTGTACTAGGAGTTTCCAATGGCAGGTGTAGAACTGCAGCAGGATGCTGTATATGGACATAGATGCCAGATTTAATTTTGATAAACTCTCCTTTTTGCTCTGGCTGAAAACCGAACCTCGTGTTCAAAGACGCGAAGTGAAATACCCACAAGTCCTTTCGCACAGCAAAAACCAAACACGTCATTTCTGAGAAAGTATGGGGACAAGTCCAGAGCCCGGGTTCTTCTCGTGCAAGGGGAACCCGAACTAAACCTGAAAACGAAAATGTAAAACTGGGATCGGGACAGACAGACAGACAAACTGACATATAAAAAAATATATAATTATATAATAATTCAACGAGTTAAGTATGTGTTCAGAAATCAAATCAGCTTTGCTCAGACATAAAGGGAAGCCCTAAGCTGATATCCTATCCGCGTGAGATGGACCAATTTGCGAGAAAACCTTGCCAAATTGAACATAAAGGGAATGAAGTGGATGGGGACAGACAAACTTCTCTTAATTCTGCTTTCAATAGCAAATGGAAACAAAATTAGTGTTGCTAGCTCACTAATGCTTATCAGCAATGATGTTTTTAAATGGGTCTTCTCTTTGGAAACTTAAAATAGGCGGTAAATTTTATTATCACTTGATAGTATATCCGATAGAAAATGCGAACAATTTACTCTTGTCCAACAAGCTACCCAATGGTGAGGTTTTCTTTCGTTATACATCTTTTAGAACTGCAAAAAGATATTTACCACTTTTCTTCGTCGAAAACCTGCGAGAACATCTTGGCAAGTATCATGCTGCAATGCATCCAATACGGCCTGAAAGAAGAATTTCTTTTGACTTCCTAATGTGTAGAGCTATTATAAGTGTTGGCTAAGATATTGCAAGACCAATGATCTTGAAAACACAAAAATGTTAAATCGACTTTCTTCTCATCACGACTTGAGCTTTTAACATTGCAGGTTTTCCCGCATTATAGCACTAATCTTCTGGCACTGGCATTATAGCCAATTGTAATTGTTTTATTATCATCATTATTTACGTTATCATAATAATTACTGTTATCGGTACCTTTAGTATAACTTCAAAACTGAATGACCTGAGCCAAAGAATGTTTAGAAGGGTTGTCCACTCTCAACAAGAAATGGCGTAGTGAGTCGTAAAGTACTGCAGCCAATAAAACTTACACTTTTTACCAAAGATGATAAATATCTTTTCATTGAAACATCAAAATATCAACGAAAATTTGAAATGACAAAGCTATTGATCTCTGCAACTAAAATTTTCCAGAATTCGAAGATGTCCGCCATTTCTAAATACCGCGTGTATTTAGCACTATATGATACAATCAAATACATCGACTGACTCAGGTTTATTTCCTTGAAATATTTCTTTGTGTCGTGGTTCAAATTTAACCTGGGTTCTAGGGTATAGCAATGAACTACAACATTTTTTTACTGGTTTCTAGGTTACTGCAGGAGATATCTTAGCAAGATGGCCTTTACAGAGGGTATTTAATGTAACGCGAGCTTACGATGTATATTTGTATATGTAATTTATAGTTTAACCGTAGTAACTGACCTGAGTAGGTTTGTGATGATACAGAGGCAACTGGTAACAGCCATTTCGTACATAACCTTCATCAAATATCGGCACGACCGTCCACGCCTTTTACGAGTCAGAACAAAAGAACAGAAAAGTAACAACAGTTCAGTTTTGAGAAATAACATTTTGAGAAGTCAAAGCACTTATCAGGGGACTGAACTATAATGCATTGCCAATGTTATGCCCGTGATGGGAGGGGTGGGGCATGAAAGAGCGATTTGACACACCAAGCTACCCCGAGTGAGAAGATTTTGCCACAGTACAGGTGCTAGCCGATCCTGTATTAGGGAAGGTTTGACTAGCTTGCCGCCTCTAGAAGATAGAAATTTTGTATCCGAGGGAGGGGGTTTAGACAAAAAAATTTCATCAAATTGTTAATTCTCTACATATGTTGGACTCCCCTCTCCAAGGCCATAACACTCATAGGTGCATAAAAAGACATCCAACTTCGGACTGGACACACAACTCCATCGTCCTTCGTCAGCAAGTGTTAAAATCAGAGACTCGGGATATTGGATGCCGTCTGAACCGTCTGTGTTAACCCTTTAAGCCCCAAGCACGACAAATGCTGTGTCGGTAAATTCTCCCAACTGAGCTTATACTTTCTATATAAGCAGCTTGGGAGAATTTGGCTTTTCAACTTCCACAGCTTTTTCCACTTGATCAATTCCTTATTTCTCAGTACAAGTATATTATTGTGCTTCAGTTATGTAAGGAGAAGTTAGATATTTATAAAATTCCTGGGGCTGAAAGGGTTAAAGAAAATTCTGCCTGTCCTGTTTGAAGTCATTTTATCAAGAACCATTTAATTTAAACAATTCAAAGTTTGAATTTTTCTGATTAAATTATAGGGGAAATTTGGTTACGAAATATTCCATGAAGTTTTTGCGTATTTCTAACGATCTCTGTGTTTTGCAATTTCCTGCTTGGAGTTTAAAAAATAAGCCCCAAATAACGCGCATTCTGATTGGCTACAGTTCCGTTTTAAAAAATTCTATTTAACAAATAAAAATTCCATATATCGCCTCGCATGCTACTTTTTTGCTCTTACCACAATTTGACGTCATCTATGATCTATTACTGAACAGACCCACCAAACATGGAATCTATTTGTTTTATGTAATAAAAAATCAAAAACTTTGTAATGGTGACGTCAATCGTGCGTCTGTCCTCTAATAGATCATAGGTAAGAACCGAACCGAAAATGGGAGAATAACCTTGGTTATTATATAAATTTATATAAACCACAGGATGACGTCACATAACTCAATAAAACAATTTCCCTCTGTTTTTACTTTCCTAAAAGAATAAAACAGCACTGCTTGTGTTTCTCGCGTTCTCCTACGTCATACCGTGCTATATTATTGTCAAAAAACACACGCGACACCGTGTTTTATTCCCTTATTAACTGCGTACTTACTTGTCCGGCCTCTGACCCATGTTCTGAGTTGTCAACAAAAACGATTTCGTGCAAATGGATGATAACAACCAAATTTTTCTGGTAAGACCTGCGCGGAAACCACTGCAAAAATACGCACAATTACTCGGTCCGTGACTGTATTGTCAGAACATATTTTGCTATATAAAGTTAACACTTTGTGTGAAAGTACCGTACAATCTATCATTCATACTACACGGCCGTAAAGTTTACATTATTATCAGTGTTTATTTTTTTACAACATGTACTAGATGTTATCAAATACAGACTGAAATCAAAGCTGAATAGAGAACAAAAATTGTGTTAAATTTACTGCCCGTCAACGTTAACCGTACACGATTCTCACAGACCTGATTTCAATTCTTTCTTAGCTTCTTTAGAACTCAGGGATGGAAATTAAAGAGAAGTTTAGTCGAAATTTTACTACTAGTTCAAAATTTAGTTGCAATATCAAAAATTTTAGAAATCACGATCGCTCCAGTGTTATTGGTGAATAGTATACGGGCTTTTATTGTTTTATTTTTGTTTTGATAGAGTGCCACTGTTCATTACGACTAGTTGTCGCTGTTTTCTATTTGGTATTTGGTATTCAAAAGGTTTTAGTGATGTTTGTCAACACTAAACATTGAATTAACATTAGCAGATTTTGCGACGTGTAACAGCAATTAGTCACCAAGATACACCAAAGCTTTTTTTAATAAGCTAGCTGTAAGAATCAAGTCGCAGAGTTCCGACAAACCGAATTTTTCAGCCGCAAAAAGAAAGAATTATTCGCAAAAACGACTCAACTGTTTTCCCAGCCTACGTGGCTCTGATAGCCTTGAACTTCTCCACGGTTTCTGTGGCGTTAGGCGAATGACAGTCTAAGACTCATCCCCGGACGGGAAACTAATCTATCGTAAATCAGACCCGCAATAGCTAAGTCAACTACACCCTTTTTGTTTTATAAGAACCCTTTTTATAAGAACGTCAGGCTGAAAATCGGCCAAAATTTAAGAACATGCTAAGAATGCATCCGAGGCTGAGGAATGGCCGAGAACTTTGTTTTGTTACATTAAGGAGTCGGTAAATAGTCGATAGCGCAACATTGTTTGCAACTGGAGTAAAATACATGGAAATTTTATAAGAACAATTTGCAGGAACCCTTATTATTATTTTCTATTTTTCTCTATCTACTTGTGCATTAAATATCGAAGCTCGTTTTTTCTTAGATACACATACAGTGTCTGGACAACAGCCATCATAATCATAACAGCGTGTGTACCAAATATATATGATTATATTAAGAACATTCTAAGAACATTTGAGGCTAAAATCCCCCAGATGATTAAGAACATTCAACCTCGGCCCAAAAATAAGACGTTAAAAAAGAGTGTAAAACAAGGAGGGTGCGCGTGAAGTATCTTGTTTAAGCATACAACGCCGTCGTCTGGACAGAGTTACTGACCTTAACTCTTTTAAAATGCTTGGGCCAAAATCCATACAAATTTGTTTAGGGGGGGAGGGGGTAATTTGGAACCTCCCCCCGAAAAAATTCCAACATATTTGTCCAATTGAATGGCAATTTGGCACAAACAATGTTTATCATCTAAAGTTTACTTTGGTTGCTGTTAATTGGTTTCCATTGAAACAATTCTTCAGGTCTCCATTTTGGCCGCGATCTCGTATTTTCAAACTCGATCAAATTTAAAAACTAAAAATAATTATTTAAGGTACACTATTTGGGAAAAGTTTTATGCAAAATTAAGTCTAACGAGAAAACTTATTTTTCAAGACATTTTTATGAAAAAAACGACATTTTGAAATGCAACACTTAATTTGCATAATGTATTGCATAAATTATGCAAGATGACGTTAACAATAACGTTTCATGGGCATAGCTAAAAACGACTATTTCCTAGGTTGGAAACCTTGTTGGGGATGGGGGGTGGGGGTGGAGAAGAGAGCAAATTATTCACCTTAAAGCCATCCGTCCACACTGGGGAGCTGACCTCACTGCTAAAACTGAGATTGGAGAAAAGCACAAGAGGATCTTTCGTATCACCCTGGAACAACAAGGATAAACATATTGACAACAAGTTTTGTTTGGTTAAATAAATAGTTAATTACCCATTTTCACAGTCCGCGACTGAATTACGAAGGGCGCAGCTTAACTATGTGAGACCGAAGGAGCTGTGCAACCGGCACTCGCCCCCAGAACACGATCCATATATAACCTAGGAGACAAAGCACCACGCACAGCCAGATGTAGCCTGATTTTCGCTGGAGGAGGTAAATTAGAGTGCCCAGAGAAAAATCCCCTGAGTCAGATTGGCCTGGTTAACCCAGTTGGTAAGGTGCCAGTCTGTTGTGCGGGAGACTCGGGTTCGACTCCCGGCCGGACCTCCAGAAGGTGCTGCCTTTGCTCTAACATCTGCAAATTGTTAGACCTTCACGTCTTCTTGGATAAGGACGGTAAATCGTAGGTCCAGTCTCTCGATTTCTCTGTCAAGGGACTTGAAAGAACCCAACACTTCTCGCAAAGAGTAGGGTGGTGACCCCGATGTCAAGGTCTGTTTCTTCCACTGAGGGCATTTCTTATCGGCTGCCCATTGCGCCTTAACATGTGAGCCACTCAAGCAGACTTACTAAGACCCTCAACTGTCTGACCTCAACTGTATATATTTGTAAACAGGTTCTGAAAAGCTTCTAGAGGAGAACTTGTGTATCTATCATCATCGACAAATCTCAGCTCACGTGCACAACCCAAGAGTCGATCCCGGTTGGTAGAGGTGGGAGGCGTGAGTAATGACAGCTGCGCCAACCTGACTCTCCTTGGTTGCGTAAACTACGTGAATAGCAACGCAGTAACTTAGAACAAGCACCACTATTACTTTGAAAAACACATAAGTTTAATGGCAGTAATTATCGACCGGTCAAGTCTCTTAAACATGCAGTATATGAACCGTTCCAACCTGACTCTCCTTGGTTGTGTAAACTACGTAAATAGCAACGCAGTAACTTAGAACAAGAACCACTATTACTTTGTAAAACACATAAGTTTAATGGCGGTAATTATCAACCGGTGAAGTCCCTTAAACGTGTAGTATATGAACCGTTCCACGCACCATGTAGAATGCACCGGGGGGTGACAAACTCAACGTTGCCATAGTGACGCCTGACCATGGAATATTCTGGGCAGCATCGAGAGAAATCTGTAAGTTAGAATACGGAGACACTATGTCAAAACCGAAACCCCCAAAAATGGTGAATTGATATTTTCTTATCATCTGATCATTATATACTAATTAAGCAACTTCAGCTTCAGGGTTGGTCAAAATGGGAGTTAAGGATCGTAACAAATCGTAACAAATCGTAGGGGATGACGGCCGGACATAAGCCAATAGTTTATGTCATGCTTATCTTCGTCTCGACAGTGCAACAACAACATATTCTGATCATTATTAGATGGGATTGAGAAAGCAAATCGAGCAGGTCCAGTCATATATGAAATACCAGAAAGTGTTTTGTTACAGTTCATTAACTAATATTTTCAGCTTTACCAACAAACACATCACAGTCACGATCATAGTTGTCAGCTTTCCATGTTTTTCGTCACGTAGGTCTAAAATTTTCCTAAATTCTTTGGCTGTTTTTTATGTCTGGTGATGTTAAAACTTAAAAATCGTCTATACTCACAGAATTCTGTTGTTATTATTAACTATCTTATTCATCAATTTTTTAAATGAAGTTATGAGTTTAATAGTTAAGCAACTGCAGTTTCATGAACTGTTGAGGTTCAGTAAAGAAATACATAATTATGACGTCAAAGTATATCAAGCTAGCACTAGTGATGCATGTTCGAAGGCATTTATGTTTCAATTTGCAAGCTTTATGCTTTATCTGATAACCACTTTTGTGATTTATTCATATTAATCTAAGGGTTTTTCACATTAAAATAATCGTCCAAAGGACGCACTATGAGTGTCTTCCAGCTAAGATGTCATCTAAGTAATGACCAATCAAGATGAAGCAAAGTTGACAGTACCTTGAGGCCGTGCAGAGGGTGGTAGTGCGAGACATACAGCATGTCAAAGTCCACAGGTTGTGAGTCTATACTCCGCGTGAGCTGACTCTGAAAATAGCGAAGTACAACAACTGCCGCTGCATTAATGGCTTTCTTCACATGTCGCACAGATATAAAACTCATAAGATCAATTGCCTGCCTTTAACACATGTAACATAAACTCAGTAGCTAACCCTGCAGACCCGTGTAAGCACACGCAGCATAGATAGGAGTCGTTAACAAGCAGTGAGCGTGTAATGAATTTAACTATTTTTATATTATATAGTAACCAAGTATTCTCTCAATTCTATTCTTCATTCCCGGCCGTTTTTTTAAAATACACATTTTCCTATAAACTGTCCATAATAGCAACACTGTATTAAAGAAAATACGCATATCTTTCATACGTTTTTCTGCTTCGTAGAATATTGTATGAGATGTTATATCGTGTAACAGTGGCGTGGTTGGCACACTGGTAAGATCTCTGTCTTCTAACCACAAGGCACCGGGTTCCAACCGCTGCTTAACTGAGTGTTGAACATTCGTGTGACCTTCTTTTCCTCCTAACAGCGGCGTGGTTGGTGCAGTGATAATATAAGATCTCTGGCTACTAACCACAAGGTCCCAGGTTCAAACCCTGGCTCAGCCGGGTGTTGAACATTTCTGTGACCTTTTCCACCAAAGTTGACTCAGCTTTCCATCCTCCTGAGGTTGGTAAAATGAGTACCAGCTTTTGCTGGTGGCTAACCTGCGATGGATTAGTGTCCTGTCTAGGGGGAGTCAATGACTCTCATCCGCTTAACACTACAGAAACCGGAGATAAGCACCGGCTCCAATGGGCCATTTAGGCTCGTAAAAGGATTTAGATTTCCTGAACGTGCGAAAAGTGCTATTCACCTGTTTAGCTAGTGGTAACATATAATAGACTCGTATTATAAGATCATATACCATTTGAAGTTAAACCCAGTTATTTGCTTCAAATCTCAATTTTCTGTCCCTTCATAATTTCCAGCTGTAGACCTCAAAACTAATAACGAAAAGCGGTAATTCTAATTATTTACAAAAACATAACAAGGTATTACAAAGAGAACTAACCAATAAAAAGCTCATCACTGCCTCCGCCGCCCTCTCGTTTGTTTTTAACAAACACGCTCTTTAATTTGCCAGAGTCGAGGGCCTTGTAGGGAGATTGCTTTCCATTCTCATCTACATTGCAGCTAATGATGGGAGTAATGTTGGTGCTGCACTTGTAACCCCAGTCATGGAGGGCATCAAACATTTGCTTAGGATTGGGGAACTTCTTCTTGCTGTGCGTGAACGTTCGGTAGTTGTCCTGAAGGTCGACGTCAACGTGCAGTCCATCACAAGGTATCAACCACTGGCGATACTGTGGACAGAGATAAAGTACCATGGAAGATTTAAACTTAATGTGATAAAGTTCTGACTGTGGATGTTAAGTTTAATGTTTTGTCCAGAGGGTAGCAGTAAAGTGATTGTTTTTTATCCAAACGAAGATTACATCAAAGCAAGGGGTATGCGCCCGACACGTATTGCTAAGTTTTAGCACGAGATATTTCCGTCTTTCAAGTCGACGGAGAATGGAGCGTGGCAAAAAAAGATTGATGATCTTCTGGGCATGTTGTTAATAATATGTTTAAGTTGTAACTTTATTTTCCTTTTGTCTGGGGTAAAATTATCTCTATTTAAAAATTGTACCAATAGAAGTACTACAGAAAGTACCTTGAGAGCAACTTCCATCAGTTTCCATTTGGTGTTGTAATTGGGACCATAGCCTCCTTGGTGATAACCAAACACATACTTTGGTTTCAGTTTTGTTCGACCTGTCAGCTGAGTGAACTCGTTCAGCACTCCGGCCACGTAATCAGCCGCGAAGAAATAATAATCGAGCTCGCCATGTAGCGCGCCAAAGTAAAACTGGTCGCCCTGACGCAGGTTGATGAAAGTCTGAGATGTGTTGTCAAACAGGATCCCATAAGCGTAGCACGGACCAGCAAATTTATCCGTGGGATTCGGGTTGTGCTCTATCAGAAACGGTGATGATTGGTAGAGTGGTGCATTTGGATTCAATGCACCCCCATGTTCCCCCTCGGGGGTTAGGTCTGGTGCTGCATAACCAAAGTTATCGAAATTAAAGAAGGTCATCGCTGATCCAATCTTCTCCTTAGTTTCACCTCCGTACTTGCCGTAAAAGTGTTGCTTGGGAACACGCCGTTTGTCCACTGTTGCTCCACCCTTCTCCCCAAAGCCGTAGTACTGCGAATTCTTAGGTGCCAATTTGAAATTGGCTACGGCTTCGCCACCAGTGTTTTGAGGGACATACACGATATTATAATCAGGGGGATCAGAGTGGATCAGCTGGTTGCCACGGTATACGGACAGGGCGTACTTGTTAAGATTAACTCTTATCTGAATCTTGCTGGTCGAAATCCTCAACTCTCCTCCAACCTCTTCAGCATTGATTTCAGAAGCCTCAATTCGGTCAACCTTTATAGATAATTATAAACCCCAAAATTAAGAAAACGCGAATAATAGCAGAACATGGATTTCTCTACGAAATTTAGTTGTATGTGCTCCTAATATTGAACAAACTCATTCATACAGCTAACTTAACTGGGACAACCGGTTGGACGAAACACAGTATTCTGGACAGGCAATTGAACTTACGATCTTGGGTTCTGCGATTCAAACACGTTAACTGTTCAGCCATTGCGGCCCCGACTGTTTAGATTTGAGATCATATATATTTACACACAGCTAAAGACGATCAAGTAGTTGTAGAACTGACATGAATCTAGCTGACGGTTTAACCGTGGATAAATGTACATAACCTTTGTCTGTCGAATGTGTAACTCATCTCAAAAACTAATTATGCTTATCACCCCTGGCCAAACTTTTTTTTTTATTAAAAGTACAAATACAAGCAAAAGCAAGCAATAAAATTGAATTTGAAATTATTCCCGATTGTTTACAACGCGATTGAAAATAGGTTTTCAAAGTAAAAAAGGAACATTAAGGGGCACTGGCACTAACAAGTGTGCGACGTCAACCCAGTATCTTGCGAAAAACCTTCTTAACATCTGGGAAGGCAGAACATCCACGAACTACACATCTATCAGGAATATATCTTACGAATTGTGAACGCGTTACCGAAAATGGCTATAGTATAGAGAAGTTAGTTGCTAAATTTTGCGATACTGGGTTGGCCTTACAAAACAGTTAGTGCCCAATCCCTCTACTGCTCCCTTTTTTATCCAATATGGCGGAAAATGTGGTTAAAATACGATTTTCGCCGACTGATTAAATGAAGACAGAAACCAAAGTACGTAAAATTTCTTTAGAAAACATCTTAAATATACATATATTTTTGAAATTTTATATAACTGGCTAGGGGTGATTGGCACCTTAAGAGTATATAGCTAAATCCTTTTACGAGCCAAGTGGTCCATAGTATCTGGTGCTTATCTCCGATTTCTGTGGTGTTAAGCGGATGAGAGTCTTTGACTACCCCTGGACGGGATACTAATCCATCGCAGGTTAGCCCCCAGCAGAAGCTGGTAGTTTTTTACCGACCTCGGAAAGCTGAGTCATTTTTGGCGGAAAAGAAGGTCACACAAATGTTTAACACTCGGCTGAGCCGGAGTGTTGAACCCGAGACCTTGTGGTTAGAAGGCAGAGATCTTAACACTGCGCCAACCACGCCACCATATTTAAGAGTATATGCAAGGGGAAATACCCACTACCCACGTGGTCTTAGTGACCAATATGGTAGCTGCAAGTTACCAATGTTACGCAGGTGCTATATTCTTGACTTCAATGTTTTTCAGTCACATCCCACAAGCGTTCCGCTTCGATTTCACAGTTTGTACCTAAACTCTTAAACATCGCTGCCTGCAAGGACTATTGCTGAAATCTTTTACCTCTGTTGCTGGCGAGCGGGTTTTCACATACGGGGCATCAGGATCTGGGTTGAAGCGAACTCTGAAAGTAGCATGGGACAGAATGTAGATATACAACTTGTGTCCGCTGGCAAGGTTCAAAGTAAACCTATCCACAACTCCGTCTTCCTCTTGTTTCCAGCTTGTTATCTTCCCGAGAGAGTTCCAGCCAACGTGTGACTCCGGTGTAAACTCATCCGGCGGAACGTAGCGGTAATCACCCATTTGAAGTTAATTTGCTAAAGGAACAAAATTGGGAGAAGCGTACGTAATTATGGAAACAAATCTCGCACACCTCCACTGTTTTGCGTAATAACATTTTATTGCTTCGTTTACCTAAATAGAATTATCTGAAGATCAGCAATTGATTCTAAAACAGCTACTTCTTTATTTTATTTAAGCTTGAACACAGTAAACAATGTTTTTAAAAAAAAATCCATTCGATACAATCCAATGATTTTTCAACTCACTAAGTTCGTTCATTAAGGCTAGTCACGTGGTGGTGTGCTGGAGGCCGAGGGCTATCATAAGAAATACGTATACGAAGCTGAAATCAAAATACTTGAACAAAAATAAGCAAAATTAAAAAGAATAATAGTAATTTAAATAAAAATTAAAAAATAAAATTAAAAAAATAAAATTACGGCAAAAAAGAAAAATTAAGATTAGAAAAAAATATTTCGATGAAAATTACATTAAAGAAAGGTAAAAATTATATACAATGTTCATGCAGAAAAAAAAGAATACTCATACATGGCTGAGCATAGTAATCAGAATTGATAAAAGACAGATCCACTGCAAAATTATTTTTGAAATTTCTGTCACTAAAGGAAACATCGGATTATTTTTACCTTTTTCATCGAATGAGTAGCCTTGAATTCAATAGTAAATTGTGTTTTGAAGAGTGTGTTTTGTACACGGCACGCAGTTATGACCTTTGCCCTGGTTTGAGAGCACACTGCGGTAACTTGAAAACATTTGTATTGTATATGAAATTCTTAAAAAGTACGACAATTCTCGTTTGGATCTAACCTCTTGTTTGCGTAAACAGTGGGATTTCTATAGGAAAATATGTTTCGGCGATCAAATATCTGTCAAAATCTGCAACTGAGTATTACCGCCAGTCACAGAATCGCTAAAAAATCATGCGTGCATTTCAAAACCGACAGTCCTTGATCCGTTTTAAGACATGTATCCGGATATTAGCATAAGGATCTAGTTCGTTGTCTTCTTTGCCACTTTCCTCATCGGATTTTTTACTGCTCTCGCTGGCTGATGCATTCAACTGGTACCGGCTGAACGGTTATATCGACATCTGTTTTGAGGAAATTGTCATTATATCTCGCCCTTCCTTAAATTTGTTTTAACTGCTGGAGCTAAATTAAGGTAATCCTTTCGCTGGAGCAGTTCATGAAGACGAATCTAATTTTTTTGTTCAAAGATAGTACAACTTCTCTGACGTCACAATGTTGTGTCAGGGCTCAGTTCCTAACATGTACAATACCAATTAATCCTAACCCAGGTTTAAGTTTTTAATCCATTTTCCTGTTTCCTACCTTCTATACTCATATAATAGATTGCTTTGGGCTAGAATTTAAAGGTTGATATGTTTGTTTTATTGGTAAATCTAGACTGTATTTTGCAATTATCATAAAACTTTAATTATGAAAAAAATGACTCTTTGAATTTTGTTTGAGTAACCGGGCCCAGTCTACCTCGTTTTTGTATGGTATTCGGAAAGACTTCGGTTAAAATTGATCAAAAATTGTAGAGCAGAGTGAAGATATTGTCAAAACGTTTGAGTTATAAATGTTTAGGATGGCCAGGGCTATCTAAATTCGCAAAAACTTTTTTTGGAACGTTGCTTTTGGCCTTTAAGAGCGCTCATGCATGTGGCACCTGTTACCTGTTACCTGTCTTCTTCGCGCCTATGTGGCACATAAGGCATCAGCAGTTACTCTCCATTTTTTTCTGTCCGCAGCGGCCA
>JAOCPT020136735.1:0-14065 GCA_026546935.2 Palythoa grandiflora | reverse complement strand
GCTTTAATTTGGTATATAGTAGCCTTCATCCCCCCGAGTGGTAACGATCCGCCATTTTTAGCCACTTGGCCCATGGTTGAATACCACAGGAAACTGAAACCAGAGCTCCACTTTTCGGCAGTGCCTAAATCTTATACTGATTCTTGAATTCTAGCGTAGATGCATCTGCAATAAACTAAACAGTATTTGTATTAAAAATACTTTTATTTACCCTCGAATTTCGTAGTTCTAGAGCTAATATCTTCGAGCACACACAAACTACGACACAATTTAGAATCCCAACAGGCAGGAGGCAGACCAGTTGTCTATTTAAAAAGCGTGGTGGATTTGACTCTGGGATTTACCCGACTTACCCCTAAGACAAATCCAACTAGTGGTCAGAGCGGGAGTTGAACCCGGTATATTTTGTCAACGTTACAAATTGTAAAACGTTTCGCCCCAGATATAATGATATTGAGCAAATCAACTGAAGGAGGGCTAGTTGTCAAGAACCATTAAGTTAGATATTCTGCATGATTTGTACAATTTAAGCCGCCCAATTTTTTTCGAATCTGTTATTCATGTCGCACAACAGACGCGAATAATTTCAACAAACAGTAACACAAACCGAAAGTCTAAGTGTAAAGTTATTTCGCGTTTGCGGTTACATTTTCAAGGCAGCTGTAACAAAGAGCCTCGTGGCTTGAACCGTTTATGCTAATATGACTGTGATTTTTAAAACGGCTAAAGATTTTCGTTACATTTACGTTGTAATGAATTTAGAGTGTGTGCAACTGCAAGCAGACTTCGGTTTACATTTACTGATTTAGTATTTTCGAAATAAAGATCGAAAAGACAACTTTTTATGCAGACTAAAAGTAAAACAGAAAAAAATCATTTGAAGTTTTCAAGTAGGGCGTTTTTAAAAATTAAGTCGGAGAGTGAAATACAAACTACGTTTAATCCATAACTTAATTTGTCAAAGAGAACGTGTGTTTAGTATGTACCTGGCAGGAATAAACACGGATTACTGTCTTTCACACATAGGTTTTAGTGGTAGAGTTCTTATAAACCTTTTATTTCACAGCTATTAAATAATTTGACTTGCTGAATTGTAGGAGAGTAAACCAATGCCAACCGCCCCTGATCTCAGAATGTAACATAACATTCAGTCAATATCTTTAAAAAACTTTGTATTTCTGATTTGAATACTCTCAACGAAATGATAAAATGGTTTAATTTGTTTTTCACTCGAGAACTAATCGCTGCTTATTGAATGAAAAACGGTTTATAACAGATGAGAAACAGTAAAAATTACTGGCGCATTATCTTAACTATCAAGTAAGCATAAATCACAATTGTATTAGAAAGAAAGTTTGAACTTCAAATTCTAAATCACGGCCAATTTAATCATTTTCTTCATAGGTTAAAAACAATGACGGCGAACAAAGCGATTCTCATGCATGGAAAGCTTTTCCTTGGGAACCGAAAATGAAGTCATATGTTCGCTGTGTGTTTATAAACAGGTGAGCGTTTCCCACCTTTTGTGTGTCCAGGCAATCTTTACCCTCAATTGACACGTCCATCAGAAAAAAGTTCTGCGTAATGAAGCACACGTGTGCATCAGTTGGCAGAGAAATTTTAAAAACAATTTTGCGGTTGCTTTAGGATTTGGAGCGTAAAACCTCAATATGTGAGCATGTTTTTCTAACTTACTGTATTGGTTTAAAAGCGTTTTCTAGAACGTCGGCGCTATTTGTGTTTTAAAGACATTTGGGCATTTTCTTTGTTCAGGATTAAGTTTCGAATAGATTGTACAATGAATTGGCCTCTATTTGCGAAGCACTTTATCGTTGATGCATGTTCATAAGACCTATTTCGAATGTCTCTGTGCTTGGTTTCCGGTCGCAAATAGCACCGTCTGTTGTTTAAAAGGAATCTAATGAAATTTTCATTGGGAATTTCATTTAGGAAACATTGTTGTGGTGATAGTTCTTTAAATCTTCTACAAATATAGGTTTTGTTGTTTCTTGATCTACAAAACCTATTTTTTGTCGCTAAAGAGTTAATCCATTTTTTGCCATTTTTCTTTTCTTTCACGTTTAAACCACAAAAAGTCAACATGTTGCTTTACAATTTCAGGTTTCTGCAAAGACAATTTGATTAGTGCGACGTGCCATTTTGTAGTTTTTCGGAAAGAGTTGATTGAGTAATCAAATTCGTGCTGACATGCTTGAAACTCTACTGACTTAGATCAAGTCATTTTCAAATTTACCTTTTAAAAGATTTGTTTCAAATCTCTTTGAAACTTAAAGCATTAGCCGTTTGGAAGAAATTGGATAAATAATCTTTCTCTTTGTCTTTCTTTTAAAGCAATGGTAGGAAACATCTTTTTAAACATGTCGAAAACGTCCGGAACTTCCTCTCGGATTTAGTCAAACTTAATGCAGTCTCTCTTTTCACAACTAGTGAGCTATGGAATAAGCACAGACTTAATTACTTGTATGGCATTCTGTAACTGTTTTCTATAAAAATTTTCTTAATGTGTTTTTCTCACCTGCGTAACTGTATTAAAAGCCTTTTGAAAACCTTTTTTCATCGACTTTGCTTTCAACACATTAATGTTAATTTTGTTATCATAGCAAGGTTTCTTTAGTTCAAAAGACTCGGACTTCATGTTTTGCTCGTGTTTTGACCAAACAATTGAATTGTGCTGACCAGATCCAATTGTAATCTCAGTAAACCGTTCATTTAGTGCAGCTGCCCTCCATTGAAAGTTTCTTTTTTTGAAGTATTATATAACCATTCAGTTTTAAATATTTGTATGTCAATCGACTATGGAGTGGTACAATGAACCCATTATGATCTCGGCCATTGTCGATTTTAGCTGTTGTGAGCTTGCTTGACGTTTGCTTTAGAATACTCGCCATTTCATGTGAAGTAACTCATTAACATGTTTACTTTGGTTTAGCACCAAGAAAAATCCCAATCACGGTTGCTGTTGTGTTTTGAGACCTAAGCGGCTGTTTTATTCTCGTGATTGTTTGCCGATCTTTTTCGCAGTGGTGAAAAATCACGTGTTAAAATTCCGTAGCGTTTTACTTGGCAGCAAAGCTGTGCAAGGTCCAACCTAGGCGAACGACGGCTGCTAAAAGAAAACTCCACTTTACACTAAAAGCAGGTAAGAATCAGAAAATTCCATCGTTTAAATATCAAGTAGGAAGAGAGAGAATGTCCCAGTGTGACTTTCAAATTCAGTTCTTAAAATGCATCCGCTTTTTTCGATAGCCGTAGGTCGCAAAAATTTTTGCGTTTTCGTAACCTAGTTTCAAACAAGTTTTTTTTCAGTACATTTTGAACATATGGCGTTGCCCTTGATGGTCTATCACCAAAGACTGAAAATCTTTTCAGCATTTTAAAGTTTGGAAGTTTATGAGATTTTGCCAGGTTTTTATTTTATATTTGCAAGAAGATAATTCCCAGGCAACTCATAAAGAGGATTACGTAAGTACAATTGAAAGATGTAGCTTTTAATTTTATGGACGTTTTATTTTGCATTTAAAAGCTCCTGCCATGCACATTCGCTTTTAGTTATAATTGCGAATGTCTTTTATTGCATGATACCATAACAATTTTGTAAGATCACTACAAATTGCCTGCGGAGATACATTTAAATTCATCCCAACTACTTTCTTTACAGACTGTTTTCCCTGGGACGCGAAGTACTGTAACAGTACTCAGTAGAAACAGTCTGCAGCCTTTATATAGACCAGGCTTTTTTAAATTGTATTTCTTCCTAATTTGGTTCAATCAAGTCCTTGTTAGAGATTGCGCCGGAACAAAAACAAAAACAAAGAAATCGTTTAGCAAACATAAATTTGGTGCAATTTTTAAACTGTGTTTTATAGAAATGAAAAATCTAACTTTGCACCCAATTTATTTGTTAGGTAGAATTGTACTGTTTTGGAGATTTTCGTTTTAATTAACAATTTTCTGAACTTAAGGCTTAGGTTTTTAAAGTTTTTGTTAAATATCAAAACAAAAAATCGATCCGAATCGTTCCAGTGTTTTTGGTGCACCGTATTTTCTAATATGTTGCCGTGCGACCTATGTTATAAGTGAATCAGAAAAGTGAGAAATGTTCAAAGTCATTCACTGTTTTTCCTTGTGTTCACTCAGACAAATTGTTTGCAATTTCCATAAGAAAATTTATTGAATTAGAAAATAAATGTTGAAGCTAACGAAAAAAAACTTCGACAAATTAAAAATCTTATTTTTACAACAATAAATTGAAAAGGCAGATTGCTCTTTTCATGACACAATGCATGGATTTGTTTCAGGAAATGGCTTAAGGTTGTTTTGATTGTTTTTGCAATATACGTGATTACGTATTCTTGTTTTGTCTCCCGTTTTGATTTGGTTCCATGTAACGCTGGCACAAGATGCTTCATTTCCCTCATAGTGCAGCGTTAGAACTTTAGTAAATGAACATGTGTGTTGTTGGTATAATTTCTACCTTTTAGTAAGACAAGCAAAAAGTTTATTTAACAAGTAAAACAAGGGAACTTTAGAAGGTGCAAGCAGTATGCCAGATGTTTCCTGCACTATATGTCACCATAATACTTGCATTTTGTTTTTTGCTTTCGTTTCTTGTATGTGCAAATATACAGCCAAGCCAAAGTACATACTAAACAGAATGGATCTCAGTAAGTTCATTTTGCGGTGAAGATATCAAGGAAAAACATCTGTTATTTTCATAGCAACCTTGTCGCTGCCGTTTTATCATCATGGTGTACTTGTAATAAAGATTTCTTTTGTATAGAGTGTACGCGCTTTCCGAATGAATTCGTTTTGACTTCGAGAAATTGTCATTGTTCCTAATTGTGCTGGAGAAAAAATCCTTTGTCTTTAATGTAAGAATAATAGCGGATGCCTTGTTTATATAAGCGTTGGAAAAATCTTATATGGACTTACTGACGATTTTCAAAAAAATAGTTCTTTTGGTCAAGTTATAATAAAGTGAGGTAGCATTGATGCTTGGTTTATTCAGATGTTTTATGCAAAGTGACTGCTTTTTATTTCTGTATGATTACGGCGTATTCCTATTCAAAAATAAAAGGGCTTTAAACATATATAGAAAGGCAATTCATAGATTTTAAACTTCTATTCTTTGCAACATTTGCGCAGCCATCTAAATATAATACCAGACAACAAACAGCAGTGCAGTGAGATTTCAGTGCCTTTTAAATTCTAGTAGCAAGTCGCTGATGTTGGCAAACAATATTTTTTACTGAGTGCAAGGCACATTGGTTCAACTACCACGTTTAACTTCTTCGAATAAGTGAGTGATCTATTTTGTATTTCTGTCATGAATGCAATACAAAAAAGCGAAGCAATTTTTGTTTATTTTATTTTTAAACTAATACTGACTTTTTACAGAAGCTAAACTAAAGCGATATTTTAACTATATTGAAGTCGTAATATCTTTGAAATTACTGTCAATTTTCCAGTATTTTATCAAGTCATTTTTCAGTTATATAAAATTCAATACAGTAAATTCGAAATGGTCTTAGGAAAATACTAAACTGAGGTATTGGCGCCCTTATCAATCCGAGTTTTAGAGAAAGGGTGTGGTGTGTGTTATCACAACAGATAATGTACTACCCGCTGGTGAATAAAGATAACAGGCAGCGTACAGACTAATTCTTAACAGCGGTATAAACGTACATAAAGCTGAGTGCAGAAGGAGAGCAAAGTTTTTGTCAGGAGTTTTCTTGGTTCTAAGACGCCGACCAAGATTTACACAGCGGTACATTATCAGTCTTGACGACTTGACAACACAATTTTTTATTTCTGAAACTTGGCAATGTTGAAATTAATTCTATTTACCTGTTTTCATGATATGATTGTACATTATTCACGGCATTCATTTCGAGACAGAAAGACTCGTGCTTGGAAATCGTAACATTTATGAACTCAATATCGTTAGAATCTCTAGTACACAAAAATAACTTCCCAAGAAACTGTTTGAATGGCTGAATAAACTTAATTAAGTCTTCATTTTTTTCTCTCTTCTTAGCAGGTTTAACTAATAGGAATTTCGCGTACTGTTTCGCCTAAATGTCGCCCAAGTTCTGATCAGTGTTGTTTGGTACGAGACTCGTAGCGAGAAAGCAGATTCTCCCATGTACAGCTCCAACACTTATGTGATTTTGTCTGTTAATTTAGTGTCGTTCGCACGGCCGAAGAAATTTAGCAAGACATTTTCAGAAACTAATTTAGTTTCATTTCATTATTAATAAAATCTTCAGTAAAGGACTGCGGTGACTTTGAAAATCCTTTGCAATCTAAAAAATTTGGTGCACCCGAAGGGACTGAGTTTTTATACTTTCTGTTATGTTAACTGAGTATGTTGATCAAAAGTTCTCGAACATTTGTTTGTGTTGATTTACGTTTTAAGATGGTGGGTTACTAATAATTTTATCACTTAGAAGCCCAACAAGAAAAGTTAGTATACTAGTTTGTGAAGCCATAACTGATTTCATTTGTACCAGAGGCTAGAAGAAGTTTTTCATGTGTCTTTTAGATCAAAATGCAAGACACATTTTAGTCGATTTGTTAACAACAGATGTTACCGACCATTTTTATTTCGTCCTGTGTTGAAACCTTGTCCATACTAAAACATTCTCTGACAAAGAACTAAATTTTTTAAATGGAGAAATTCAAAACAATACTTTTATAAGAAAGCTGTTTGTGATTTAGTTAGCTTCGATGTTTGAAGTATGTTTATCAACTGCAATTGCCGCCCACAAAATGTCCTTCGAATACGTTCCTTGTTTTATCTACTTGTTTGTTATCACTTATGTGTCGAAAATAATCGACTCCAATGTTTTATCTTTCTTGCAAATACTCAGATTTAAATTTGCAAAATGTTTTTTTCAGGAAGCATGCACCACAACTTTGTGGTTTCAATGGATTTGGTTTGAAACTAACCGATGTATGATATATTGTCTTTTATTGCTTTTTACGCCTTGGGCAAGAGAAAGAGAAAGTTTTCTTTTTTATCGATTTAAAAAAATTAAAACTCTCGGTTGAAATGGCTGGTACCTATAGTTTGGTCTATGTCAAGTAGGCAAAAAACCTGCACAATAATTTTCATCGTTTTATGAATAAAAGGTAAATGGTACGATTGTTTTCAGGAAAAGAAGAAAAAGAGTGCTGATAATTAAGATTAGCTTTTAAATTTTAATATTCTCACTTCTAGCGGAAGATAAAGTCAAAGAACAAAACCTTACATTAGCACATTAGCATTTTGCCAAAAGAATCATTTGGTTGAAAAACCGTCGAAAGATGGTCTGTTTTTGTACCTTTAATTTAGATCAGTTAACTTTTCTTGTTCTAAAACTGTATTCTCGGTTCGAAGGCGTCGAAAAATACTTGGAAATTGAATTTTTGAGATCAGCTATATGGTTCGTAGTTCGTAGAGACACTGAAATTGTAATTTAATACAAGGTTAGAATAATGAAGATATCGGTAATTTTTTTCTCCCTGCCCTGCTCATTAATGTTGTTATTCTCAAGGAGAATTAATTGTAAACACGAGATTTTTTTCTTTCAAAGGTGGTCAAACAAGCACGAATTTCCCATTTAGACAATCACCGGGCTGCAACCAAATAAAATTGGTTTTTGATTTTGTTGTACAAATTGGTCTTTGGCTAGCAGTACTCAATAACACAGGCTAAAGCTGTTTGTTTTGAACATAGAGTCTGTTAAATTTGAAATATGATCTAAAAAAGTGAAAGAGAAATAGTCAATGGAATGAACTAGTTCTCTTTAACATGTCATTCTCTTTAACTGGAAGCTAAAATAAGTTATCAAGTTCAACACTATGGAATAATAACCTCAACTCATATTTGTGATGATAGATCAGGAAAGGGTTCAAAATTAGCCGGGTTAGCAAAGTATCAAGCAGCAATTTCTCCTTTAAGGAACGATTTTAGGTTCTTGTATAAAATACTTTTCAGATTTTCCCAGAAAAGAGTTTGCTAATTACAAAATTACAGTTCAGACCAGTGTCTATATGGTTGGAAACAAGCACGTGGGGTAAAATTTTTACCCTGGGTTAGTGCTAACCCGCTTTTGAACAACTGAGCTCAACTCCATAGGCACGTACTACAAGAACTCTTTTCTTCCGGTGTTTTCCAATTGCATGTTGCAATTAAT
The DNA here is from genome assembly GCA_026546935.2 of Palythoa grandiflora. Lineage (NCBI taxonomy): Eukaryota > Metazoa > Cnidaria > Anthozoa > Zoantharia > Sphenopidae > Palythoa > Palythoa grandiflora. The sequence continues at coordinate 5,864 of JAOCPT020136735.1, read as the reverse complement.
TGAAAATTATTTCTATCGATACAAGATCGGTTGTTTGCTATATAGGGTTTTAAAAACACTAGCTTAATTCAAGACTAAACCTTTTTGCTGGTGTCAATGATTGAATCTCCTTAAAGATAAAATTTAAAGATTGTAATGTTTTATGATCGCAGGACGGTAAAAAAATGTTGTTAAAAAATTCCTCTTTTTAACACTGAAATCAAGTACAGTCATAAGTTAAATATGAAACGCAGTGTAATTCGGCCCAAGAGCTTTCCAGTATTTTGGTTTAAATAAAGTCACCTTTAATTTATTGTTCCATATTGGTTAGATTACCACACGCGTTTTTTTAAAGTCTTGCACTCATTATTATTTTCGTTTTGGGCGACTACAGCTTCAATTTGTTTGTATTCATCTGTGAGCGATTTTTGTTGAAGAAAAAACGAAATATACAAGTATTGAAGAGAAACAAGACACCTCGCGCCGCACATTTGTTGTACGACTGAATTTAGGGACGAACTCCTTCATTGTTTGTCGAGCAGTTTTTAGGGCTTAGATTGCAGTGAACCTTTTTATGTTTTATATGCTGTATCACTAAATTAAATACGAGTTTCAGTAAATTTTCTTCTAGAAAAACGTTCCTTGTTATCGAGCCTCAGCTGGCCTTTTCTTAAAATTTGGCAAACTGGAGTCTTAATTTTCTTTTGAAGTTGTTCTTGTAAAATTTAAAAAAATCGTGTACTTGTGATGCCGATTAAAGCAAAATATAATGACGTTGAGCCCAAGATCTATGAACCCGCACTGCGCTTACATACACGCCCGACGTAGTTAAACAGTTATTTCAAAACCTAATTTGTAGGAAAAAGGTAAAACATTTCAAATGAATAAATCAAATCGCCATTACTCGAAAACATAATTTCTATGCCTATAATTTAACCCTTGGTTTGAAAATGGCGAACAAAGAAACGAATGCTACACACAAAAGTTCTTTAAGTTTTGGTTATTCATCACAGAACATGTCATTATCTAAATTGCGACTTCTTGGTGTGCATTTGACAGAAGTTCAAGGTCCATGTCACTTCCTGAGACGTTCAACTAAAAGTGGAGACGTTACTAACAGCACTTAGTTGTCAGTGTGTTGACAGAACTCTCTGTCCATGTTTTAGTGTTTTTCATTCTTTGAAAGAAGCCATCACAAAATGCCTAGCACCGGCGTTTACGCTCCATCTCGGTTGAATAGACTATATTTAAGTAAGTCTTAAATGTTTTGGCTTCAGGACACGAAATTTCAGACACCTTGGACAATAAATTGTTGTATTTTGCTTGCTTTGTAGTTACCATAGAATGTTTTGAATTGATGTGCGATAACTTAATTATGATGGCCATTTATTTTTTTCTCGGGCACTAAAAGCGTCATTGTTTCAAAACATTTTCAAACTGCTCAAAAGTAAATATAAACAAATTTCGCTCCTTTTGAAGAGCAGAAACATTCTTTTGAAGTTAGTTTAACTTCCCAGCAAAAACAGTCTTTCTAAAAATTTAAGTTTCTCCACAGTTCTGGCGTTAAATGTAAAAGTTTTATTACTGTTTTTTATACTTCATAAGCTGAATAAAGCTTAAAATGAACAATATGTTTAAGTTCCTGCAGTCAATATAGGAAGGAAGACCTTTTCATTATGCAATGTCTTAAATTCAATATTACTTTTTGAAATGGTTGGTGAACTCCCGATGGCATTACATCATAGATATTTTTTATCGTCGTTATACCATCAACCCTAATAACTATTTTCAGCTATTTTCGTTAACAGCGGTTTTTTTCTTTAAAAATCAATTGAAAAGAATTCCCAAAATGTTTGAGGGAAATTATGGGAAAATGCTGTCGAATATTCTTTGTATCTCTTTTGCAAGATTCAAAATATCTCTGTATAGGCCGTGGAAGAAATCATTATTTTTGGTTTTGGTTTGTGCTATCAGGCCTAAAACATTTAAAACTTAGGAAGGAGAGTATCTCCAAAAACGTTTTATACAGTTTTTATAATTTTTTTTTATAAATTTTGAAAGTGGCACAAACTAAAATAAAAAATCTTGTCATATTTATAATACTCAGTCTTTTAACTACTGAAATATGTTTGTTATACAAAATCAGCATTGATAGTTCATTCTGGAAAGATTAAATTTCTCCCGAAAAAGAAATGGCGAAGGATAAAAGAGAAGAATGAAATGATTTTTCGATGTAAGTTTACTATGTCAAACTTCTTTAGTGGAACCGACCTGAGAACTGATTTGGTTGATAAACGTTAACCCCCAAAAGAGAAAAGAATACTCGAAACCTTGTATTGTATTGGGTTTCTACTCGATTTTATTTTGTCTAAAACTAGAAACATTCATGGAAAAGATAGATTGATCGTTCTTTTTCTAGTTATTAATATAGGAGGAAAAGATATAATCTTTATTAACTTTGATCTCGCCGTAGTGTTTTCAGTTTATCATGAATTTCAGTTAATTAAATTATAGGGTACATTTTTAAATTTTTCATTTCCACAATAAAGTACAACAGACTAACTATAGGGGAGGGACAACAACTGACTTCGAACTTGTATTCTTTTTACGTCTAGAAAAAAAAAGTTTAGTTTTGATAGTTCTTAAACTTGTTCCATCGTCAAATATCGCGAATTATCAAACATTTGCAAAGGTGTTTTAGGACAATTTTACGATCAACAAGTTTAAGAGCAGAAAACGTGATGAAAGAAATCAAATCCTTCAATTTTTAATCCGCAGATGCGTGGATAGCAAGTTCAATCCGAGCTTTTTCCCGGTTTATTTTGATGTTCCATTTGATTTAATTGACTGCCGGAAAAAATAAAAAGCAACAACTGAAGATATTTATAGTTTTCTGTTTTGGAGTGTTAAACACAAAGTAGCAAAAGCTGTGTTAAAAACAAACGAATTGAAAAAGACAAAATTTACACCCACCAAAGGTAACAAATTTTACCCAGTTCCACAGTTCACACGAAACTGCATTTTTTTTTATTATAGTAACAGCAAACAATAAATAGACGAAAAACAGGCGTCAGTTTCTTCTGTCGCTCGAGTCGGCTTATTATCAAAGGTAAAATTTTCGGCAAAACTTCTGCTTTACCGCATATTTCCCCGCTAATATCGATCAAACGTGCAGGTGGCTCGTGTTTTCCGCTAAGATGCATTAGTTGAATCAACATTACTATATGTGTTTGCAGAAGGGTACCTCAGTGCAATGATATCACCATGACAACTGGCGCCACGCAGGCCAAATGCTTTTATAAAAGCGATTTCTTCAAGAAGAGGTACAGAGTTAAGTATGAAAGCTAATGTAATCAGTGATTGGATCTATTGACGAGTTTATCTTGACTTTGTATTGGCAGAGTCTCTCAAGAGTCTCCTATTCTGAGTGAAATTACATACATAAAGAGAAAAATAGCACTTCCTTTAAGTTATATTATTGTGACGTCTTACATTGGTGAGTTGCTACATCCTGTTTGCTACATCCTGTTTGTTACATCTTCTTTTCATCCCATCAGACGTTTTTATAGAATCCAAAGTAGCTACACGCATACGACCCGTGGCAAAGTCAGCAGATTTGCAAAGTCCTTTCTACTCTGTGCTTGGAAAATCCCCGTCTGACGCAAACAAACTCTTGCATATTTGAAGTAAGTTTATTTTGTTAAGTTGCTTTTCCATTAGTTGGTAATATCCAGTTTCTTGTCATTTCGTTCCATCTCCTGTTTCACTTGAACGTGTTTCAAAGTTAAGAAGTTGAAAGCAAAGTGCTCTTTGTGGCCAGATTCTAATCACTATTTTCACTTCTAGAAACACTTTAGTTCAATGAACTTATCAAAACAAAAAAATACATTATTAGAATTTATGGCACAAAAATGTTTTATGAAGTTTTCACAGAAAGTGTTACAGTGACATTGTATGTGTTGGTTATCCGCGGTTGACAGAAGAGCAGTTTGAAAGTAAAGGATAATGACAGATTTCTGCTAAAGAATTAAGAATTAAGGCCTTTGAGCACCACAAAACAATACTTTGTGCTTTAAAATTTTTTCTTTGCATGTATTGGAGTTGCTACTTGTAGGGTATGCATGCACAGACAACGTGTGTATATAATCTTTTTTGATCAATGAAAGAACGTTCAAGAAACAATTTCGGCCATTGTCATCTGTCAAATTGCCATTTGTTTTGTCACTCTCTAACTTGGCAAGAGTACTTGTAAGAAACGTTTCAGTTTGAATGATAGAATATAGATCAGAAAAATTTGAGATTCTGAATAATTTCCCATCTCTTTTTGGAGTCAGAGAGTAGTGAACCTAGAGCATTCTTGTAAATGGTTAGAATATATATTTTTTTCTTTTCCTTCACTTTTCCTTCACTTTCCTTCACTTTTCATGGCTTGTGAAGTTGATAAAGTTAAGCTTTTAAATCAGACTTGGTACTGAAGTGTTATTGATTTGTTTCTCTTTTTTGGTATGAAGAGAATTTCGTTTTTTCTGTTCATTCATTTTAGTACCAAATACTGCCTTACGTGCTACCGATATATGAAGTATTTAACAATCTAACAGATTCGTTCTGATAGAAAGTACAATTATGAATGATAATGGAAGAGACTATTGTATTGTTTTAAATGATAATGATAATGATTGAAATTAACATGAACTAAAACTAACCATAACAACTACAACAACAAAATAATAATAATAATAATAATGATGATGATGATGATAATGATAATAATAATAATAATAATAATAATAATAATAACAGTAATAACAATAACAATAATGAGCAATTATATTTAAATGATATTTTCAGCATTAATAGTTATGATTTAAGTGAAGGTGCAACTCATCGACAGACATTAATATTTGGATATAAATGAATTATGCATACGATGAAAAACTGACTACTATCCGCCTTTGATTTTCAGTAGGCACCAATCAGTATTGCTGCTGTGCATAGCTCATTGTAATGCATTACACTTTGACTATAATAAAATCTGTTATTATCTGATTGTCAGTGAGGTTAGAATCAGCATAGATGTACAGTTTTGTGAAACGTGACTGTGCTTACAATGGTGATAATGATGATAAAAGGTTAATGAGGATAACTTGTTGGAGTTTGATCGTTCGGGTGTGTGTAGTCTGGAGAAGGACTGTTGTGGGTGACATTGACCGACGTTTCGATAATCTGAGCGGAAGCCATCTTTAGAGACAGTTTCAGTGACAGCTGTTCGTGTAATACTCTGATTGTTCTCATTGACGACACTAAGACGACAGACACATAACAGACTTATCCTACTGGCTACACACACATTACTAGCCGGAATCGAAAAGCACCAATCACAACCCAGTCCCTTCAGCCAATAACATCACGGCTTACACGCCAGCCGACCAGTAACATCACGTCTTTACTGACCAATCAGGTCAACGACCATAGTACTTATACGATCCACTTACACAACACAAATCACTTAACTGCGGAGATGATTTTCGCTCAGGTTGACGAAGTGTCATTCAGTGTGATCTACAATAGTCCTTCTCAGGACTTCACACAACTGGACGATCAATTAAACTCCACCATATTATGATAAATATGGCTCGTGGGTTCATACAATTCACAATTTTAATGGTGATGGTGATCTTGACGATGTTAATAAAGATTATGATGATTGTAACGGTAATAGTGATCGTAATGGTGATGATGAAGGTTATATAGTGATAGATGACGACTGCTATGGTGTTGAAGGTGAAAGTGATAATGATGATAGTGACGATGATGATAGTGACGATGATGATAGTGACGATGATGATAGTGACGATGATGATAGTGACGATGATGATAGTGACGAT
>JAOCPT020136153.1:0-14066 GCA_026546935.2 Palythoa grandiflora | reverse complement strand
AAATTATCCAAATCCTCTTTACTCACACTTCGAAACCTCGAAGGAGCGGCCGCCATTTTGTTGACAATCGCTACTCATTATCTATCACCGAATAGATAGTGGGTAGAGAAGCCAATCAGAGAACAGCATTGGTAATAGTATGCTAGTAGATTTATACTAAAACATGTTATACGTTCCTTCATAGCATGGTGAAAACCTCGGCAAAGTTGATTAGAATTTTCGATCAAGTGAAACTCTCGACTGCATCTCGGGTTTTCACTGATCTGCTCTCGAATTCTCCCAAACGTTCGCCTCGGTTTTCACCAGACTATGAAGGCACGGAGAACATGTTTTATTTCTTAAATGAAAGTGGAGCGAAACTCTTGAGACATACGATGAGTACTGTTGTCTTGTCTTGTCTTTACTAACCAATCACAGCCCGAGGTAGCTGCAATCAGCCAATCACAGGCCGTAGCAAAGTCTTTGAAAATACAAGACGTAACTTTTTTCAACACTCAAACACAATTCGCGCTGTACTACGGCTATACTTTCCTTAAAATCGTTACAACTGAAAGTCAGGTTTGAATAAAATTGAAAAGGTTCAACTGTACACATAAGAAGGTGCATAGCTATTCCGCAGTTATAAAAGTTCTTTTTTCTTTTCTTCTTACTAGGAACAAATTTCTCAAATAAAATACCAACTCCGTGAGCATCACTTGGCAGTGGATGCACAGTCTACGGATCTTGCAAACAAAGAAAACATAATTTCTAGCCTACGAGAAAAACTCGCTGCGACTGAATCGGAACTGGACAATTTAAAATCCAGATGCTCCTCATTGGATTCTAACAATACCTCAGACCTGCGGAGACAGGAGTTACAGTTGAAGTTGGAGTACAGTGAAAGGCAAGTCCAAGAATTGCAGGACAGAATGGATCGTAATCAGCGAAAAATGGAGGAACTACAAGAGGATCTCCATTTCCGCCAACAAAAGCAGTTTAAAATCGATGTGACCGAAGAGTCTACTCTTGAGAGAAAACAGGAGCTAGAGGACGAACTAATGAATTTAAGGTGTGTTTATTCGGTTGTACGTTAAGTTTGGAATCGCGCTAAGAAAAAGATGAAATCATATTGGGGACAATGATGATAATGGTCATGCTCGTGTTCTTGGTCTTGGCCGTGGTCATATTCAGGGTAGTTTATATAGTCCAGGTCGTGGTCATGGTGATAGTTGTTGTCATAGTCTAGGTCGTGGTCCTAGTCCAGGTCTTAGTCATAGTCATAGATGTTGTCATAGTCCATGTCGTGGTTGTGGTTCAGATCTTGGTCATGGTCGTGGATGTTGTCATAGTCCATGTCGTGGTTGTGGTCAGGGATATAGTCCAGGTCGTTGTCATAGTCCATTTTATAGTCGTGATCATGGTTGTTGTCATAGTCCAGGTCTTGGTCATGGTCATGGTCATGTTCATGGTCATTAATATAATCATGGTCTTGGTCTTGGTCATGGTCATTGATATAGTCCAGCTCTTGGACCTGGTCATGGTCATGGTTACGGTCTTGGTCATGGTCATAGTCGTGGTCCTGGTCCTGGTCCTGTTCATTATCATAGTCCTGGTCATGGTCATGGTTGTTGATATAGTCCAGGTCTTGGTCCTGGTCATGGTCATGGTCAATGTAGTCCTGGTCGTGGTCCTGGTCATTGTCTTGGTCCTGGTCATGGTCCTGGTCATGGTAATGTTCATTGATATAGTCATGGTCATGGTCATGGTCACGGTCTTGGTCATAGTCATGGTCGTTGATATAGTCCAGGTCTTGGTCCTGGTCCTGGTTACGGTCATGGTCATGATCATGATCCTGGTCATGGTCACTGTCACGGTCACAGTCACGGTCATGGTCTTGGTCATGGTCGTTGATATAGTCCAGGTCATGGTCATGGTCATGGTCATGGTCACAGTCACGGTCACGGTCATGGTCATGGTCACGGTCATGGTGTTGTTCATGTTCATGGTTATGGTCACGGTCACGGTCATGGTCACGGTCATGGTCACGGTCACAGTCATGGTCATGGTCACGGTCATGGTGTTGTTCATGGTCATGGTCATGGTCATGGTCGTGGTCATGGTCACGGTCACGGTCATGGTCATGGTCATGGTCACAGTCACGGTCACAGTCATGGTCATGGTCACAGTCATGGTCATGGTCACGGTCACGGTGTTGGTCATGGTCATGGTCATGGTAATGGTCGTTGATATAGTCCAGGTCTTGTTCTTGGTCATGTTCATAGTCATGGCCGCTGATATAGTCCAAATGGTGTCGTGATCATTGTCGTTGTCATAGCACATGTCGTAGTCGTGGTTGTAGTCGTGGTCGTGGTTGTTGTACCTCAAAGTTGTGGTTGTAGAGGTGGTCAGGTCGTGGTTTTGGTTATTTTCTTCATTGTGGTCTTAGTTGTTGTCGTGGGTAAAATAATGATTATGTGTAACACACATATTTCACTGTAACCGATTTAATCCATTTTCAAACTTTTGATCTTGTATTAACCATGACTTTATAATGAGCTAGTGTCACCGGTTTCTTTATCCATTTCCTTGTCTAGGGAGAAACTTGCTAGTTTCAATTCAGATGGATTAAATTCGTTCAAACAAAACAGTTAACAGTGTATTCTGCTTAATCTTTTTGAGATACGTAATTGTGATCTTCTGATATCCTCTTCTGTCTACAGGAAAAAACTTTCAAAACTGGAATCAGCTTACGAAGTGTGTCAGCAAGAAAAGAGTCAACTTCAGCTAGAACTTCTTCCGGCAAACATGAAAATCACGCAGCTCAAGACAGCATATGAACACTGTGAGCATCGAAAGAATCTGTTACAGCAAGAAGCTTTGACGTTTCATAAGACTGTGAGCGAACTTCAAGCGAAGCTTGAAAGGTACTTTTATTAAGAATTTGCAGTAACGCTATCTATTTCTAACTTCACCTTCGCCTTGTGACTGTGTCTACAGGCTCGCTCGAGCTCTCTAACTTGAAGCTACGGATCTATCTTAGATTATAATGTATTACACTTTCTAAAAAAGTTTGTTATAGGTTTTACTCCTGCCGGTAGGCAACGAGCCAACGATTTTACCCTTCCCGGTACAATATACATACGCTCACATAATAGCCATGCAGTTTCAGGGGAAATAGAGGTCTAGATAGATTTTAGTAAACATAGACTCTCATAAATCTTTAATGTCCAAGAACGAAAAGGTAATTAATCTATATACTAAGCACTGTTTTCAGGTTTCATAAGTGCCTTTAGGACTTTTTATGTTAGCAATTATCAATTATAGTCTTATAGTCGCTCGCAGTAGCGCTATCTCTAAATTATGCTCGAAGTTTGAAAAGGCTTTATCAAAGTTTCCTCAAATTTTGAGTTTTAGGTAAAGCAAACAGAAACAAACTAATCAATGCTATGTCGAGAATTCAGTAAAAAAGAAATAAACTATACACTTTTCAACCAGTTTGTTTCTTGCCGTGCTAGATATGTGCACGAGAGGGGGGAGAGCGGAGAAGAAATACGGCAACTCAACAATCAACTGACAAAACTTGAACACCAAATGAAAGAGTTGTTAACTGAAAAAGTCGAACTGTCTAGGAAACTAAACGAGACAACAGATCGTATGGGATCGCTCGAAGTGAACTCAAGACGAATTGATTACGAGAAGCAAGACTTTGAAACAAGGTAAGAAACATTTAATAGATTTTCCAACATTTGTTTCTCCTGGAGAATTCGATCTCTGTTTGTACTGTTGTGACAAACAATTTTGAATAAATGTAGATATTGTACGGGATTCGGGGTGGGGTGGAGGCAATCTTTTGTAATTCCATTTTTTCTTATTTGTACATAATTTAGATACGCGTCCACTTTTTAACGAGTTTTTTTACAAGCACTTTTGTGCTCTAAATAAAATTATTATATTGTATTGTATTGTATCAGAGAATGTTGGCTTATTGGCAGTAATAAACAATAGCTTTTGAACCCATGGGCGGCAAAAGGAATAAGTGAGCATAGTAACAGTTCTGTTTAAAAATGCCCTATAATGATAATGATAGTGATGATGACAATGATGATAATAAAAATGAGGATGATGACGGTGACGATGTTGATGCATTAATACAGAATGGGGGCAATGAATACCATGATTATAATGAAGATGATGATGATGATGATGATGATGATGATGATGATGATGATGATGATGATGAAGGAGAAAATGATGATAGTGACGGTGACGCTGATGATGATGAAAAGAATGATGATGATAATAAACATTGTTATAAACCCTTTTTTTGTGAAAATATTTCTCAGGATATGGTTGTAGGTTATATGGATTGATATTTACTGTAAAGGTACCATAATACCCCATTTTCAATAATCAAGACCATGCAGCATTATTGACTCAGCAAATGTAAGAATTAACAAATGATCAACGACAGGCTGTCATATTTCTTGCATTTAGGGTTGGTGCTTATTGGAGGTAGGATTTGAAGTTGGCGCTTTATTGATCTGTGCAATTTTGTGAATAAAAACGATTCTGACACGTTTTTTCATTACCGATAGGTACGACAACTTGGTCCTCGAGGTTAACAAGAAAGAAAGAATTATAGAGGAGTTGAGAAAACAGAACGTCCATTATGAGAGTGAACTTCAGAATCTAAGATATGATATTGAGGATTCAAATAGAAAAGTGGCATCGTACCAACGGGAAACTGAGAAACTAAGAACAGAAGCTACTGTGTCACGTGAAAAGATAGTGAAAGAAGACGAAACGAAGGCGAGATATCGTCGTGAGAGAGACCAACTTCAGCAGGAACTGGCGATTATGAAGGAGACAAACACTGAGTGGAAAGAAATGTGTGAGAAAATTCAGCAAGACAAAGAGAGACTTCAACAGGAAATGCTGGTTGCACAAAGATCTCTTGCTAGATTTGAATCCAGTCAGGAAAACACTCGTCAAGAGAAACAAGATTCTCAACAAGAAATTGAGTCTCTGAGAAGCAAAGTTCATCAACTCGAAAACCAGTTGATGAGTTTTCAACAAGAGAAGAACCTTAGAAGCCAAGCTCGAGAGTCAGTAAGAAGTAACGATGATGTTTTTCAGTTGCGAAGAGACTTGGAAGAAACGTCTCGTAAAGTTAAAAGTTTAATGGAAGAAATTAATGCCAAAGAAAATATCATTGAACAATGTAAAAGAGAGAACAAAAACCTCAGAAGAGAGATGAAGAACTTGTCGAAAGAATCTGAAACACTAGCGGAACACGATATACAGGCACGGAATCAAGAACTTGAATTTGCTAACGCCGAGATTTCCAAATTGACCCATCTAGTTAGAAGTTTGGAAGCAGAGCGTGGCTCATTGAAGGACCAAAATATAAATCTTCAAAAAGAGCTAATGACATTTCAAACAAAATATTCAGAGCTTGAGAAGTCGTATGAAAGACTGCGGGGACGAGAGAGCAAGCTGCAACGAGAGGTTGCAAATTATCGTGAGAGCACCACACGGCTTGAGCATGAGGTTCTAATCTACGAGCAAAACAAATCTCGTGCTGAAACTGCTACCCAGTCGGTAGAGGACCAGCTGAAAGATCTTTCGCAGGAACTGCTTGAGGCACAGAGTAAACTTGCCGAACAAGCAAAGAGAAATCGTTTTGATAAAAGTGAATCCGAGGCCGCTAGAGAAGCTGATCGAGTGAAGATTTCAAAACTTGAGAACCAAATTCAAAATTTGGAGAAGCAAAAAAATCTTCTGCAACATGAGCTAGACAAAACCCAAAATAGTAACAAGTTGAATCAAGACGAACTGCACAAACTAAAACGCAAGCTCCAAGAACAACAAGAAGAATCTCGATCTTATTCCAAAGGCGTGCATACTAAGGATTACGTTATTGACAAACTTAGATCAGAGAAAAATTCTACTGAGCGCGAGCTGGAAATGTTAAAGCTTGAGATTCAGAGCAATTCAACCGCAATGCAACAACTGAAGGAAGAAAGGGATGAAATGGATCAAGAGTTTGGCAATAACAAACGCAGATTAGAAGAACTTGAAGTACATTATAGGCTGTTGCAAGAAGAGCACGAACAGATCCTCAAAGAATCAGCAGAGTCGAGAAGTAAAGCAAATGAAATTGAAGGCGACTTTGTGCAGGCCCAAAGAGAACTCCTTAAGGAAATGCGTTCAAATGAATTGAAAGTTTCCAAAATTGAATCGCAGATGCAAACAATCTTGAAGCAAAGAGATTCTCTTAGGGATCAACTGGAAGACGTTAGAGAAGAGTTACGCCAAAGTAAAGAAGATTATGCAAATCTGCAGAGGGAATTTATTGCTCATCAGAAACGTTGTGATGTTTACCGAAAAGAACTTTTGGCTAAGACCAGTGCGATAGAGAAAATTGAAGCTGAAAGAAGAGAACTTGATTTGAAACTTGATCAACTGCGACGGGAACTAGCAGAACGGCAGATGAAGGGACAGTTACTCGGACAAAAGAAAAATCTTTTAGAAGACGAAATTTTTGAAGCCGAAAACAGAATTGCTGAACTTGATAGCACAGCCGATGAGTTGAAACGGGAAAAAGAAAAAATACAAAAAGAACTCTACACTGTTACTACAAAACTTACAACTGTGGAAAACGCATATGCTAGAGCCCAAGAGAAAATTCTTGATTTGGAACGTCAGCTAAATTCAGCCAGAAAAACAATTAGTGACTTGGAGGAAGAGCTATTTCTTCTTCGAAATAAGGTAATTCTGAATCTAACGACAGTTTTTCAAATTATCTACTGTTTCAGGCGTAGATAAGAGATTCTAAGAATATTTTTAATTTTCCATGTTCTTTTATCAATATTTTGTTTTTAAGTGCCAAATCTCTTACCTTTAGTTCAAGTTAGATATTCAACGTGCCATCCAGTGGAACTATGGCTAATCCGAAATATATGAAAGATTGACCTCAGTTTAGGACAAAGAAACGGACTGTTTAGCAATATATCAGCTATAGTGGGGTGATACTTTGGAATAGCTTGCCCAAATCAGAAAAAAATGCATTTTTTAAAAAAAGACAAACCTCAAATTCTGTGATGTTCCTTATCGTTGAAATTTTAGATTAGTGTTTTACTTTTTTAACTTTAAATGTAAATGAAATGTAATAATTTGTAATGGATATCTTGTAAAGCCGTTTATAACTGAAAATATTTTACCTGTTTTTATATAAAGATTTACAACTCATAAAACAGGAACTAAACTCCGTCACCTGGTTATTCCCGGCCGGACCTTCACTTAGTGTCTTTAAGCAGCTGAGGAGAAGGTGCTGCCTTTGCTCTGACAATTGCCAATGGTTAGACCAACCCCCCTTTCTCGGATAAAGACGTTACACCGTAGATCCAGTCTGTCTACACTTTATCGGGGGAGTTAAAAACCTACACAGTTTATCGAAATGAGTAGGGCAATGATCCCAGCGTTGTAATCTGTCTGTTTCACTGTTGAACCCTAAATTCACTGAGAGCATAGAACAAAAATGAATAAGCGCTATACAAATACTGTTGTTATTTTTATCATATAAGGCTGTTAAGAATCCAATCAATTTTTCCGTCTGGAATCTGGAGTCCTTGGCCACCAACCGAAAATACTCCTTCAGGAATATAGAATACATTTCACGAAATCCAATATTAAGAGTTAAGGGAGTCAGATTGGCGTAGCGGTCACCAATTGTACCGCTCGCCTCTATGACCGGGATCGACTCCCGGGCTCCATACGTGATCTGAGATTTGTCGATCTCAATCTGACTCGGAGTACTTAATTTTTCCTCCCTCAGTGAAATCGCCCTCCAGCAGACTAAAACTGGCTGTGGTACTGTGCTCTGGGGTTATGTTTGGGTCGTGTTTTGGAACCCAGCGCTTAGAAAGCAACACAGACCCTTCGTTCCGACGTCATTGAGCTGTATCCTTGGAAATTCAGCCTCTGGCTGCGAGAAAGGGCGATTTTCAAGCCACTCCTTTACCTTTTTGGAAAGAACATTATGATAGAATCCGGAAATTAATGACATCCGAAATCCAGTAAAGAAATTCGAAATCCAGTCAAGGGAATCGAGAATCTAGTCAAATGAATCCCCAATTTAAGAGAGCATGTTGAATTACCTTACCTAGGAAGATAAACTAAGTCACATGTTTGTTATTTATACGTTACAGGTAGCACATTTTGATGCGACCTACGATCAAGGAACTCAGCGAATAGAAATCCTTGAAGAGGAACTTGAGAAGGCACATCGCAGTTTATCCGATATCGAGATAGCATTTGAAGTTAGCGAGAGAGAGAAGGAGGATCTCAAAGAACAGCTTACTCACGCAGAAAGGAAAATAGTCGAGTTAAGACACACGCTTGAAAAGAGCGAGGAAGAGAACGATGATCTAGGGAGGGAACTCGAGCGCGCCAAAACCCGTGTTTCAAATCTTGAAAACCAATTAAATAATGCTAATCACCAAAAGTCGCAGTTTCGCGACCAGCTTGAAGAAACTAAATCAAAACTTTCAAGATCTAAAGAGGAAATTAATATTCTTCAGAGTGAGTTATCAGAAAAACAGCGTAACTTAGAAAGTTTAAGAAAGGAGTGTCATTACAAAGACAGTACGGTTTCTAGTTTGCGTAACAAAATCTCTTCACTGGAAGTGACTCTAGTAACTGTAAGGGAGGAACTTTCCCAGATTCAAGGACAGGGAGATCTTGTACAGTTAGAAAGGCATGAAATGCAAGAAGAATTTCTCGGTGGACAAAAGCGTCTTCAAGAATTAGAGGCAGCATACAGGCTATCACAAGACGAAAAGATGAGACTAGAAGACGAGTTAAAAGGTTTCTACAAACGCATCTCAGAACTTCAAAGTAGCTATCAAACATGTGAAAATGAAAAGTTAGATTCTCAGCGACAAACTATGGTGCTGGAGCAGAAAGTTACCAAGCTGGAGAAATTAATTGAAGAAACGATTCTTGTAAAAAGTACATTGGAATACAAAGCCAGTGAGGCGGAGAACATGAATAAAAAGACAACAAGTGAGTTAACTGTTATTAAAACACAGCTTGAAGACACGAAGAAATTTTGTCAAAACCACAAGGATAATTTACTTCAACATGAACTTCAAATGGAAGAATTCAAAGCAAAAGTTATTACGTTAACTTCAGAAAAGGAGCACCTTGAGGAAGACCTAAACTCAGTTAGGAAGACTCTGCGTCTTGTAGAAAACGAGAAGAAAAAATTGCAGGATAATTTAAGAACCGTTAATGAAGAATTTTGCGGGGTTAAACCACGTTATGAAAGTATGAAGAAAAGAAAAGAGCAGTTAGAAAAAGATCTGCAAGCATGCAAAAAGTCTTTGGCAGCAACCGAAAAATCGACAAGGAAGAAGGAGAGAATAGAGTCCGCAGACCATGAGTTGCAGTTATGTAAAAACAGGATTTCTGAGCTAGAGGTTGAACTTGCGACGTGCCAGAAAAAGCTATCAGGGCTTGTTTCGAGCTACGAAGGATTACAAAAGGAGCTCGAAGACACGCGTCTGGAGGTACAGGATGCAGAAGAGAAGAATACCAAGTATATGATCCAACTCGAGAAAACAGAAGCAGAGCGAGTTACATTCAAGCAGAACAACGAAAACCTTGAACGGAAGATTGCAGAGCTACAGGATGACCTTGCCAAACTTTTAGAACAAAATAAATCTTTAGAAGAAGATTTGGGCTCAACTAGCATGAAGATGAATAGCCATGATAACGATATGAACGCATTGCAAAAGCAGAAGTCCTATTTAAAACAGCAGCTCAATGAAGTTAGTGAGAATATTGTTGAATTAAAAGAGAAAAACGTAAAACTTACTGGACAAGTAAAAGAACAGCAAAATCTAACTGAATCGTTACGGCAATCTCTTTCTAAGAAAGATAAACTCATAGATGGCCAGTACTCAAAAAACAAAGAACTACAGGAAGAAATTGAGTCACTTAAACGTGACATAATGAAGCTTGAAGTCTCTCTTCAAACAACTTCTGAGGGGAAACGGGAAATGGAAAATAAAATTTCGACATTAGAAGATAGAGTAGCCATCGCAGATGCTGAGGTTAAAACTCTAAACGAAACTAACAATAAACTTGAGAGAGAAAACACTATTAAATCACAAAAATTGTCCACTTTTGAAAGTCAGCTACAATATTTAGAAAAAGAACGAAGCAGACTCAAAGATGAGGGAGAAAGTCAAGCTATGAAAACAAAAAAAGACAAAGTTGAATTTGGCCGCACTAAAGATCAATTGAATGAACAACAAAAACTGAATGAATCGCTTTCAAAAGATGTCATCGACAAAGACAAGATAATAGAAGCTCTTAAGCAACAAAAAACAATAACAGAAGCCAACATTTCGAATTTGAAGGAAGAAC
Source organism: Palythoa grandiflora (assembly GCA_026546935.2). Lineage (NCBI taxonomy): Eukaryota > Metazoa > Cnidaria > Anthozoa > Zoantharia > Sphenopidae > Palythoa > Palythoa grandiflora. The sequence goes on along the minus strand of JAOCPT020136153.1, from coordinate 3,653 downwards.
TTGAACACAGCAAGTCACAATTTGCTGCAAACAAGAGAAAAGCAGATAATTTGGAAAGTGATTTTCAGCATTTGAAAGAAAGTTATGACGAACTTCAGAAATCCCTAGAAAATATTTCAAAGGAAAGGAACGTGTTAGAAGGACAAGTGAAAAACGCTGAAAGAAAATACCGTGAGAACGAAACCTTACTTAAGAATAGCAAACAGAACGAAGACAAACTCAAGAAGGACTTGAAAGTTTCCAGCAATAAACTTTATGAACTAGAATCCAAAAACAAAACCATGCAAGAAAAATACAATGAGGCTCAACGTGCATTGGGTGGGACAAATAAGAAACTTAAAGAGTTAGAAAATGCCCTTGAACAAGCTAAAAATGAAAGAAGACATGCAAGGGAAGATCTTGCGTTAGCTCGCAGAAAGTTAGCTGATGTAGAATTTAAATACGAAGACGAAAACAGTGGTAAATCTTATAAACGGAGTGAGGTGGAGGAGCTACGAAAAGTTCTTGAAAATAACAAAAAGGAATTGATGGATGTTGAGAGTAAGCTGGCTGAGCAAAGAATTGTTTTGGAGCAAGGAAATAGTGAGTTGGAAAATAAAGAAGAAATAATCCGCCAATTAAGATCAAACAAACTTTATTTAGAGGGGAAATTCGAAGGATTAAACCAAAGTCTGTCATTGAGCAAAAGTGAAGCAGAACGTTTGCAGGTGGACAACAGTAAACTACAAAAAGAAATCCTGACTTTGAACAGAAGCCATGCAGAGACGACTTCCAAACTGCAACGAATGATTTCAGAAAAAGAAAGACTTTATGAAGAAAATAAATCTTGGAAGGAGAAATTATTATCTCTCCAGCGTGACCTAGATGATCAACGAGAAAGCAACGACAAGCTGAATAACTTTTTGCAAGAAAGTATAGATAATGGACAACAACTGAAAAATGAAAACGATTCTTTGCATGGTCAGGTCGTTGTCCTCAAAAGCCAGGCAGATAAATTAGCTAAAAGCGACAATTCGAAGGACTCAACTATAAGTCATCTAAAGGAAACAAACCTCTTGAAGGAAAAAGAAATAGAAAACTTGACAATAACTTTAAAACAACTAACAAAAGACTTCGAATCCCTTCAAGAAAAAAGAAAAAGCTTAGATTCTTTCTTAAATGCAACAAAGAAACAGCTAGCAGAACTAGAAGCATCCCTTGCAAGGAGCAAAGAATCGGAGCGACAGTATGAAGAGGAAATTAAAAATCTTGCTGAAAAGTTAGCTAGTGTGGAAAGAGACCACCAAGATGGTAAAGAAAATGAAAAAGATTTAATGCAGCAAAATGAGCTTCTACGTTTAAAACTTTTAGAATTGGAAGAAACCAACCGTGAGTTGCACCGCCAAAACGACGAATTACATACCGAATTGAAGTCCACCATTTCAGATCGCGAATCATGGAAGCTACGTTTTGAGGAGCAGCGAACAGAACTACAAACTCTTTCCTTGGAATCTACATCTAGTCGGAACAAAATCAGTAGTATGGAGAACCAACTTCGTAAGATTGAAAAAATAAAGGAAGAGAAGGAGCAAAAACTAGAGGACGTTCTCGCCAATACAAACGATGGTGATCTTATAAACTTGCAGAGAAAGATACAAGAGCAGGAGCTTTTGTGTGAGTCGCATATCAAAGATCTTACTAACAAGGAAAAGATGGTGGAAGATTTGAAATACGCGGTCAACTCTTTGGAGCAAGATGCAATTCGTGTTCGCAATGATCTGCTGATTACACAGTCAACGCTGGATTCAACTCGTCAAAAAAGTGATGCGACTCAAAAAGAATTATTTGAAGCTAAAAAAACAGTTTCAGATCTTGAGTTTCGTCTCAATTCCTCATTGCGGGAGAACGAAGACATGCATAAAGAACTTTTAGAAAACCAGTCAAAATTTTCGAAAGCAGATTACGACTTGCAGAAGGCTCGGAAGGAGATCGCTCGTCTGCGAAGTGAATTAAAAGGAGTAAATCTTAGAGCCTCGCAGAACAAACAACAACTCGATTCAATTAATTCCCTTTTCATCGAGAAGAACAATAAATTTGAACTTATGACAAACGAACTTTCTTGCAAGGAAGAGGAAACTGAATCACTACGGTTCGAAAAGAGATCGTTAATCTGCGAAACAGAATTGTTGAATGAGAAACTTAAAACAGAAAAAACAAAAGCAGAACAGTTACAAGACGTGGTGAACGAACTTCAGCGTCGACTTGACAACGAAGAAATCAGGAACACAGAAATAGAGCGTAACCTCAACAGCTTTAAGAATAACAATAACAAGCTACAATTTGAAGTACAAGATGGGAGGACAAAGCTTGAAGAACACAAGAGAGAAAGACAGTCTCTGCAAAGAGACGTAGATAGAAAAGACTTTGAAATTCGGGAACTAAATCAAAAACTGTCACAACTGGAGGGTAAAAACGAAATGCTCGTTAAAGAACGAGACCGGCTGAAAAATGATGCTAATTCACAAAAACAACAAATCGGTGAATTGAAAATAACCTTAGAAAGAACAGAGTCAGAAAGGTCGCAGTATCAAAGTGAGGTTGTAGTGACTCGGCAAAGTTACACAGGCCTTCAAAGCTCATTTAATAAGGTTTTTACCGAGAAAGACAAACCTTTTCAAAATACAACCTCACTAAAATCTAAACTATCTAAACTGGAGTCCGATTACGAGTTCATCCGTATGGACAACGAGACGAAACAAGCAGAGAATGCGAAACTCTTTAATAAATTATCGCAATTGGAACGCGAACATTCGCGCTGCGACAACGACAAATCATCTTTACAAAGGGAGAAAAATACCCTAGCACAGCAAATTTTGGAATTGGAGAGCTCGCTAACGTTTATACAGGAAAAACACAAAGAACTTCAGTCGGATTTAGTATCCTCAACCAGTGAAGTTGCTCGACTAGATCAAGAGCTACAGGCTGCTAGAAGCAAGATAACACGATTTGAGGCGTACAATGGAACAAACGAAGAGAAGGTCAAAAATCTCTCAACAGATCTCTTGAAAGCCGTAGAGCACATCTCAGAGCTTGAAATTTCACTCAGTGAAAGTCGTGAAAGGCAAGATAAACAGCAAAGAGATCTCCTGGAAGCAAAGAAGAAAACAACAGATTTTGAAATGTCTAATAGAGCCATCCTCTCGTCAAGAGAAGAGCTGCAGCGTGAATTAAATCTGCTTAAGGGAAAATTGGTTTCCTTGGAGAACTCTCTGGAAAATGAGAAGAAGGAGCGATTCCAACTTGAAGGACAGCTTGAGGAAGCTAAGAATACAATCAGTGATTTGAGAAAAGAACTTGCTGAATGTCAAGAAAAACTGGCCGATTCCAAGCATAACAACAGTACTTTGAAGAGAGATTTGGTCACGAAGCAGGTTGGTAGCTAAATAAAGCTAAGACCTTTCACGTAGTTCCTGCAGGGGATGAGAGTCATTAGGGAGTTTAAGATATGAGGACGGCAACGCCGACGACAACGGCAAAGAACAATAGTAAACACAATAACCGCACGTTGGAATGCAACGACCTGAGCACCTGCACGTTGTTGTCGCTGGAAACAGAACGTGAAAAGACCAATTTTGAAGTTCGTGGGACGGCGAGGACGTGATAATACAAATGTT
>JAOCPT020135577.1:0-14066 GCA_026546935.2 Palythoa grandiflora | reverse complement strand
ATACAGTATCTAACTGTATGTACAATGAAAATGTTACCCAATGTGTGCTTCCGTCCATACGTGAAGGATGGATGAGCTTGAATCTTTTTGCTTGAGTATATAAAAATTTTGAATTTTACGCGGCAAACAGAACCCTGATGACGACTTTTAAGTCGAAAACGTTTGGTTTTTATTTAACTCTTATATCAAAAAGTTTTTTAGCCTTTATAATTTTATCCATTTTAATACTTTTAACGAATATATGTCAAATAAATAGAGGCCTTTGTTGGCCCACAGTCAGTCACCAGTACTTTTCGTCACATATATGTGACGTTGGGCAGAAAAGGTAATGTTTAAGACAGAAAAATGAATTAATTTTCCTAGTGTGACCTTTCTAAATTGTCATTTTCCTGAAGTGCCCTTACATTTCTTTTTTATGATTTTGAACTCTGCTTTGGATTTTCCTTATACTTTGCCTTCTCAGATTCACTGACATCAGCCCAGATATGAGAGATTTTTACATTGAGTCCGGCCATTTTCAGTGCAGGGTTTGTTTCTTTGACTGATTTCCAGACTTGGCTGTGAAACATAGGCTGTTCATTACATTGCTTCTTCGGCTCTTTTAAGTTGGTGTCGTCAGTCTTCTCTATAGTGCACTTTCCCCACTTGTTTTTCAGTTTCTCTTTTAGCTCTCTATGTGCACCACCATTGTTCAAAGTGTCAATTCTCTTGGTTGGTGATGGTAGGTTTGCATAAAGAGGAAATGTTGGAGGAACGCTTGGTCTAGTGATGTAAGGTCGAACTTGAAATCATAAGGTGAAGGAAGCACAGAGGTTATGTCAGCAAATATAACAAAGGTTTTTGATATAATAGGCTACTTCATTTTTTTTAATTTATATATAAATTTATTACAATGTACATATTTACAGTTATTGTAGAAAAATTTAACTTTGTTTCATAAATAAATAAATAACAGATAAAATAAATAAAACAAAATAAACAACGTTGTAATGACGATATCTATTTAAAGAAGTTTGTCTATATCTGCAGCCATGACAAGAGATTGTTCCATTTCGGATAAAATGATTTTAAAGCTCCTCTCCTTCGTGCTATGTTCAGCTCTATCGTAATGATATTTCGTAACTTAACTAAGAAAACGTTAATAGTTGGTTTGATTTTTCTTGCTCTACAAGTGTAAATAGCTTGTTTGCCAATGAGAATAACATGGTTAATTAGTTTGAAGTGGTTAACATTAAACAGACCAAACAGAACACTGAATTCAGTCAAAGGGTCAAGATATATCTGAAAAGGTTTTAGCCAGTCCACTATTTCTCTCCAGAAAGACAATGAATGAATACAATGAAACATTAAATGTGAAATTGTTTCATCGCAGTCATTGCAGAAAATACATTTGCTTGTGTTCATAATGTTCATCTTAAATAATATTTTGTTCAGATATAAAATTCCGTGAAGTAATTTGTATTGAAATTGTCGTGTTCTTGTATCTATCGTTACTTTTAAAGGAAGTTCATAAATGGCTTTCCAATCAAACTTTTTATTTGGATAATCATTTGTAAATCGTTTTTGTGCAGATGGTGTGCTGTTTATCTTTGACGTTAGTTCAAGATATACATTCTTGTGGGTTAATTCTACAAACAAAGTTAGATTGTCGTTAATTAAAAGCTTATCTTTTTGGTCTGGAGTGTGAGTAATCACAAATTTCTTTTGCTTAAGCATTTTACGCCACTCTATGGGAATTGCTTCTTGATAGCCCATTATAGAAAAGGCTTCAGCATAAGTATATCCACGAGATAAGATTTCATTTGTTTTTGCAAAACCGCCTTGTGAGCTTAATAGATCGTTAACTTTCATTAGTCCTTTTTGCATTAGAGATTTACGAAATACAGTTTTTTTATCAATTAAGATATGTTTGTTGTTCCATATAAATTCATTGCAAATAATGTCTATATCAAGTTCTGTTAAAGACGGCCGCTGTGAGACCCACGTATTTAAGCAATTTAATCAAAAAGGAGGAATAACGTTTTTTAGAAGAGTGAGATCAGGGTTACATTGCAATAAAAATTTCCCACCGTAGTCTTTGAAATGAAAATCTAGAATTTGCTTCCATGTCGAGGGATAGTCTAGCCAATATTTCTTCAGGCATATAATCTGTTGTGCTTTTATATATAATTCTAGGTTGGCCATTTTTAATCCTCCTTTTTCGTAATCATTTGTTAAAACAGATCATTTAATTTTATCTTTGCCATTCCAGATAAATTGAAACAATCGGTTAATATCTTTAAGTTGTGTTGGATTGAGTAAAATAATATTTGTTCGGTAACATAATTTAGGAATAACAAATGTTTTGATAATTTGTACTCGGCCAAATAGTGTTAAGTTTCTCCATTTCCATAATTTCAAAGTATTTCCGATTGATTGCATAACGCTATCAAAATTGAGACCATGATGATCTAAAGTTTTTTCATAAGTGAAAAAAATTCCTAATATTTTAATTGGTTCGTTGATTTTTTTAAAATTCTTCTAGCAAAGCTGGGGGTTGCTCGTAGAATTTTGCTAGCCAATGAGCTTCTGTTTTGTCCTTGTTCACTTTTAAACCTGAACAACTTTTAAACTGCTCGAGCGTGGACATTAGGTTATCGTATGATGCTTTGTTACTTAAGAAGGCTGTTAGGTTATCAGCAAAAATGCTTAGTTTTGTTTCAAAATTGCCAATAGTTATACCTTTTATATATTTATTACTACGAATATTGACAGCGAAAATTTCAATAACGAGAATAAATAAATAGGCAGAAAGGGGATCGCCTTGTCTGACCCCCTTTTGAACTTCAAAATATCCACTGGAGTAGCCATTATTCATAATACAACTAGTAAAATCACTGTAAAATGTTTTAACCCATTTTACGAGTGATTGTCCAAAGCCAAAGGTTTGTAAAACGTTTTCAAGAAATTTCCAATTAACACTATCAAATGCCTTTTGAAAATCTATCGTTACTAATAAACCAGAGATGTCTTCAGATCTGGTGACATTTATTATATCTTCTATTGTTCTCAAAGCATCAAAAGCTGATCTCTCTTTAACATAAGCGCATTGATTGAAGTGAATGAGGTTGTGCATTACTTTCTCAATTCTCTTTGCTAGAGCTTTTGAACCTATTTTAGAATCAACGTTTAACAAAGATATTGGTCTCCAATTGGTAATGTATCTTTTATCCTTTTCACGTTTTTCAATTAGTTTGATAATAGCTTGGCGTTGTGAGTTGGAAAGTCGACCATGCGCGTAAGAGCAGTTTAGGCATTCTACCAATTGTTTACCCAGGAGAGGCCAAAAGCATAAGTAGAATTCTGCAGTTAAACCATCGTTCCCTGGCGATTTATCGCAGTCAAAGGTCTTTAGGGCTTGTAAACACTCATTGACTGTAAATTCGCCTTCACATGAATCTCTTTCATCTTCGTTCAGTTTAGGAATGTTTTCATTATTTAAAAATTTATTTTGAATGTCTGTGGGTGGTGCACTAATTTTCTCGCAGTATAAATCGCTATAAAACAACAATAATTCTTTCATTATTTCTTTTGGGTTTGATGTTAAGTTTTTTTCTTTGTTGAAAATTTTTCTAAAGCAGCTCTTCTTGTTCTTACTAGTTTCTAAGTTAAGAAACTATTTAGTGTTTTTCTCTCCTTCCTCGTACCACTTTGCTTGTGACCGTAATATAGCACCTCTAGTAATGTAGTCATATGCTTCTTCATACTTTGATTTCCAATTTTCTAGTTCTACAATGTTTTCATCGTTTGGATTACTAGCGACATTCTCGTCAGCTATTCTAACCTGATTCTCTAAGAATTTTAAGTTTGCTTTCCTTTCTCTTGCTTTTTGTTTTCCGTACTTTGTTTCTTGTCTTATTTTATATTTGATGAGATCCCATAGGACTCGTTTATCAGTAACGTCATTATATTCCACAAGCCACAACGAATACTTTTCGTTTATCAATTTGACGTAATTTGGATCTTTAGTAAAACTTGAGTTAAATTTCCAATAGGCCGGACCTGTGTTTTGTGTCTCCATGCTTTTAAAAACAAGATTAATTGCCGAGTGGTCGGTTCGTTTAGCGGGAATTATATCTGTTTTCGATATATCATCTTGAAGTAAATCACTAACTAGCCAAAAATCAAGTCGTCTTTGAATGAACGGATTTCTTTGTCTCCACGTAAATCGTTTTCTCTCTGGGTTTCTAATTCTCCAAATATCTATCAAATCGAGATCGCACTCTATTTCTTTTATCACCTTGACACTATCTTTTACTTTAGGTTTTCCGCCTGAACAGTCTAATTCCGTGTCAAAAGTCACATTAAAATCGCCACCGATGATAATATTGCAATCCGGTTCAATGTCAAAGTCATTAAGAATTTCTATTATTTCGTTAAAAAAAGTGACTTGGTCTAGGGTTTCGTTTGGTGCATAAATATTCGCCAAAACAAAAGGTGAATTTTGAATGGTTGCTTTCAATATAATGAACCTACCATTGTTATCTGTTTCAACGTTTTTAACATCTATTTCTAATTCTTTTTTAAGGAAGATTAGAACACCTTTTGAATGATTAGAGCCGTGAGCAAAATGCAAATTGCCTCTCCATTGAAGTTTCCATTCTGTTTCAATCTCCGGCGTACTATACGTTTCTTGAAGGAAAACAATATCGGTCTTTTGCTTACTTAACCAATTGATTATTGACTTTCGTTTTTTGAAACCTCGTAAGCTACGAACATTTAAGGAGAGGAGCTTGAAGTTTAAAATATTATAAGTAGGCATAAAAAATTATTGATATATGCTGACTATACAAATTAGGCTGCAAATATATTGTAAGATAGAATCTATTTGTGAATGTAAAAAAAGAGGCAAAATAAATAACCAACAAAATTAACAACAAAGATAAGTACATTTTTATTAAACACAAATTAAGTCCAATTATACAATAGAGTATTACTTTTAACTCAGTAAATACTTTTAACTCAATAAATAAGTAAATTTCTTCTTGTTCAGTTTTAATCCTGAGCATTTTCTTCTCCACAAAGACAAGTTAGTAGCATATAGAAAGATTAGCTTAAAAATTAGTTAGTTGTTTTACTATTGTATACGCAATTTTAGCTTTTACATAATTATTCATAGCAATACTTAGCCACAATTTTTTGACATTCCTTGAGTGTGGTGCACCTTTCAATCGTTGAGGGAAAACCAGTTGGTCTAAAAAATATCACTCCATCGATTGTCCAAAACTTGTTCACGACGTCTCTGATATCCGGGTCTCGAAGATATTTTAAAATAGAACGACGAGTCTCGGTCAGATCTTCCTGGATAGAATAATTCCTGTGGTTATCTCTTAGTAGGCGACGTTTTTTAAGAATTTCCACTTTTTTGTTGTGTCTTGTAAGGCGTACTATTATTGGTCTTGGTCTTCGTGCCGTTGTTGTTGCGAATGATGTCCTTCCAATTCGATGTGAGCGACTGATGTCTTCGTCCTTAAGCTCTATGTTTATTTCATCCTTACAGAATTGTTTTACTAGTTCATCTGTATTTTCCTGCTTATTTTCCGGTATTCCGAAGATTCTGATATTTGTTCTCCTCGTGTATTGCTCTAGGTCATCGTTTCGAACTTGGAGTTCATTGTGTTTGGTTAAGAGATTATCAATATTGGTTTCGAGCTCGGCAATTTCATGTCGTTGAGATTTAACTATGTCATCAAGGTTTTGAACCTCAAAAATTATGCTGTCGTGTAGCTCGGTTTTAAAAGCTTCCGACGAGACGAACTGAGCAATTGCATTTCCCACACATTCATCGATTTTGGCCCTTACTATTTCTTCAGCCAGTCGCGGTAACTTCTCGTCAATACATTGATTAAGTTTAACTTTAAGGTTTGTCCAGATTTTATCAGAAAGGTTTTCTAAAGAGTGTTTATCTTCTTGTGTTGTTTTACTTCTGGACGATCTTTGCGACATTTTGGTATTTAAGCTATCTTTCTTGCCTGAAAACTTTCATTCGCTGCAGAGCTTCAAAAGCGCGTCCATCTTGCTTTGTGACCTCTTGGGACTTCATGCTATAAGCCATAACTACCACCTTGGTGTATATGCTTGGGGCTCTTGATAGTTCTTTTTGTGTAGTAATACGGATGAATTAGGCATTTGTTGCTGACTGTAGGTTGCCACTGAACACAGTACCTCCATTCTTCTCTTTTAGCTCTGTCAAATATTGACTGTTGAATTTTCTTCTATCCCCTCTGTCACTTAGATTCCCACCAAGTACAAATGTTTTGCCTTTCAGTGGTAGTGGTGGCATTTCCCTTACTTTGTTTAAAGAGAAAAGTGTCGGCCTTTCGTTTGGTTTACGTGCTATACTGACGTCAAAAAGTACAAGTGACAAATCAAACTGGTTACCAGGGCACAAAATTCGTCATTTTCGGCAGGTTTTATTTTTCAATTTTTAGGCACACAGTTAAAAACAGATTAAGTCGGTGCACAGCTGAAAATCTAAGATACGAATACATCACACATACAGCTAATTTTGTACTTCATAGAACTCAGCTTTACCAGACCAATGGTTGTTTCCGCTTGAAAATTGGCCCGACAATTCCACACTGCTTCCTTGGTTCATCAATTTGTGGATCATGGCAGATCTCTAGACCATCACAGACACTGCAAACTAGCTCAAAACTTTCTTAAAATGAGAATAAAATACAAAAAATAAGTCTTTTAACTCAAGTTTTATTACTGTAATAACGACAAATTGTATTAAAAGTAGTTTTTACTTTATGCAAGTACAAAAACTTCAACGATCGCCAAAAAGACTTGCCATGTTGATTTCGAGCAAACATCCATGGTTTTATTAGGTTCTTTTCTCATTTCTATCCACGGATGACAAAGCTCACGAAATAATCTAGTTACACACGTTTCGGAGGTGAAAAATATATTTACGTAATAAAAGTAAATACATGATTTTTTAAAGTTGAGCATCGTGAACAGTTAAAGAAACTCACGTTTGGGACTGCAAGCCTTCGTCGGAGTGAAATGTGATCAAACATAATGACGTTACATGCTGTAACTAAAGGCCTGGCTAAACTAGGATATATGTAGTGCGCTACATTGTATCTGAAATGTTGTCAGCATGTGTCCTAGGGTGGCTAAACATGCAAGCCACAATCGAGCGACATGTCGCGCATATCCATGGCAGTCACGCAATCACTATTACACGCAGGCGCGATGCGACCATTTTGTCAATTGCAACAATGGCGGTCGCACTTGTTGTTTACGCTGTTTTGACAGATAGTGAAGAAGAAGAAGAAGACGAAGAACCAAGAATAAAACGCCCAGACAGAGGTTGGCTGAAGAGAAGGCAGGAGAGAGGAGTTTTTGAAGGAATTTTCAAAGAGCTCAGGGCTGAAGACCTTTCTTCTTTTAAAAAATTTGTCCGGATCGATGACGCAAGCTTCAGTCGTCTTGTTGATTTTTTGCGGCCAAATATTAAAAGGAAGACAACCAAAATGCGAGTCCCAATAAGCCCGGAGGAAAGTGTGGCTCTGACACTTCGCTATTTAGCAACTGGAGAAACATTCCGAAGCCTCGAATTCCAGTTTAGAATTAGTCGTGGGGCTATTTCCTACATTGTTGACGAGGTGAGTTTTTTATCAGCTAAATACTGTATGCATTTGTAACAAGACAAAACCATAAAAAGCATCTCAAATTTTGGGTATCAGGTTGTTGATTATTATATAATATTTTACAAAATATTAATTTATACGTACTGTAAAGTGCAAATCACGAAATCAGAGGAAATATTTGACAGATGGCCACGGTTCGTCAACATAAGGTCGTCAACATAAAAGAATTAAAATGTTTTGCCGCCATTTCCCAAAATCTTTTTATTATTAACTTATAAAGACTTATACTAACTTATCAATACTTTTTTAAATAGACTCTGTAGCTATGCACGATTAATTTGAGAAGTGTTTTTTCTTCTTCTACTTAATATTGTAAAAATACATTTTATCTAATATTGATTAATTTAAAAACAGGTGAGCTCAAAATTAATATAGTTTTATTGTAATTATCATTACAAAAATCTGCAATAGTCGTTTTTTCTGTTGGAATGTTTTTTCTCAAGTAAATCATACTTTTTTGCATCCAAAATTCTAAAATAAAATAAAATAAAAAATGTCTTCTAAAAACTTATAAACTTATAATTAATTATATTTACTAACTTATCAATACTTTTTAAATGGATTCTGCAGTTATGCATGATTAATTTGAGAAATATTTTTTCTTCTTCTACTAAATATTGTTAAAATATTGTATTATCTAATATTTTACATTTATGGTCCTTCATTTTTGTTAATTTGTCAATCAATCAATCAATCAATCAATCTTTAATTCTCTTATATGTATTACAAGTTGGTTGTATTCCATTTTTACCTTCAAAGACCTGGAAAAGTCCTGGAATTTTCTTTGATAAAAAGTGTATGATCCCTGGCTAGTACGATTTTTTTTCACTACTCTGATGATGGACACTGTGTTCAAAAGCACGGTATTTCAATAAAAATGCTTAACCTTGTAGTGGCTTAATAATATTTCTACTATTATACTTATTGATTATTTTTAATATTATTTTATTAAAAACTCCATGTTTTATAATTTATAGGTTTGCATCGCTATCTGTAAAGTGTTAGGACCAGAGTGCCTAAGATTTCCAGAATCAGCAGAAAATTGGAAGAAAATTGCTCAGAGCTTTGAAAATAGGTGGAATTTACCTCATTGTATTGGAGCACTTGATGGCAAACATGTTGTCATCCAAGCATGTGGTGAAGGAAGTGTTTTCTACAACTACAAAGGGACACACTCAGTTGTGTTAATGGTTCTGGCAGGACCAGAGTATCAAGTTCTATGGATGAACTGTGGAGTTAATGGACGGCAGTCAGATGGTGGTGTGTGGAACAACACTAAGTTTGCAATGGCCTTGGACAACAATGAAATTCCTCTACCAGATCCTGAGCCGTTACCTCTCCGTGAGATGATGTGTCCATACGTGATTGTTGCAGATGATGCCTTCAGCATGTCAGAATATCTCATGAAACCCTTTCCTGTAAAAGATCTTACTTTGGAGCAGCGTGTCTGCAACTATCATTTTTCTCGTGCACGAAGAATTGTTGAGAATGTCTTTGGAATTCTGTCTAACAGATGGAGATTTCTGCGATCCCCTATTCCTCTAAATCCTGACAAGGTTAGAGTCATCACCACTGCTGCAGTCATCTTACACAACTGGCTTATAAAAAGTACCTCATCCTTGTTTGATCAGGAAGAAACTTACACACTAGGATGTTGGAGAACAGATGAAGCACCCCTAAACAACCTAAAGCGACTCTCCAAGCCAAAACATGGTCAAAAGTCATCAAATTATGCTAAAGAACTAAGAAATGAATTTCTCGAGTACTTCAACTATGAAGGTCAAGTTCCATGGTCAAAGTGTGTGTGAAAAGTAGAAACATCAAAAATCAATATTTTAACTGCAGAAAAATCAATATTTTAACTGAAGAAGTGGTACCTCTATCGAGCATTTACCCTTTATTAGACAGCCATGATTTTAAGACCCAACTTGTTCATTTCTTGATTGCTGAGCCTCTCGATCTTCACTGACCAACCTCTCAAGTGGCAACTTTGTAAAGTCTCAGGGTGACTGCTTATTAGAGATACCATGAGTTTTGTAAATGCTTTTCTATTTTTTTTGACAAAAATTTTGTGGGTAAGTTTACTTATCAAATAGTGTTACACCAATCGAGGAAATGAATTAAGAGGAACTTAATGCCTGCCTAAAAAATTTTTATACATCCGCAAGAAAACAAGATGGTCAATTTTACAAGTCATCTTCCTTGAAGGCAATACGTGCAGCCATTGACAGGTATCTTTGCATGCCTCCACACTCCAAACAGTTTTCTATCGTTGCCGACCCTGCTTTCACTGAAGCAAATAAAATATTTGATGCATTTGTCAAGCAACTAAGAAAGTCAGGCAAAATTAGTGGTGTTGTGCATAAAAAGGCCATCTAAAAACAGCAAGTTGAGAAGCTCTTCCAAAGCGGTGAACTTGGTCCGGCAGACACCAAAGATCCAGCACAACTTCAAATAACAGCATGGTTCTACCTTGGCATATATTTTGGAAGATGTGCTAGAGAAAATCAGCAACACATGAAACCTGCCATGCTTGCCCTCAGAGCTAGTCCACAAGGAGAAGAGTATTTTGAGCCCAACAGAGAGTTTTCCGGCTCGTTGCCAGTAACGAAAAACCATCAAGGTGGCCTTTCCGATGCCGAAGATGAGTCGGACGCGAAAAAATTTGCTGTGCCAGAATCTGCCAAATTCCTGGTAAACATAAAAAGTTACTTTTTCCACTTGAATCCTAAGTTAGATTGCCTTTTCCAGCATCCACGAGAAGCAAGAAGTATTAAACCCTGGTGAGGATAAAGTGTGGTACTGCAATTCGCCACTCAGAGTGAACATTCCTGATTCAATGTTGAAATTAATGAGCTCTCGAGCAGGAATCCAGCCCCACCTCACGAATCACTGCCTCAGAGCAACTACAGTGACCGTCCTCTCTGACAACAACCGTCCTCTCTGACAAGTGATGCATGACGAGTGAACACGCCTTGAGATCGCTCTGTCATCTTAGTTTTATTTTTTCTTCTACTTCAAAATGTAACCCAATTTCAAGACAAATTACAGCTAGTACAAAATGTCAAAAGATAACCTTCAAAAGCTGAGAAAAGAAAACGATGATCTGAAGTTTCAAGTAAGTGAGCTTAGTCAAGAAATGAAAGAACTGAAGAACAAGATGGCGTCTCTTCCTCAGGCATCCTTGACCGAAGATACAGACATTAGTAAAAGTATTGACTTTATAAGTGAAGAATATGATGACATGAAATCTTCACAGCGATCAATGGAAAAAGAACTGAAAAGATTATCTACCAAACTAGAAGGAATTGGCCAGAAAGTATACGCAATCGACGAAGCAATCGAAGATATGTACATGTATAGTTATCAGTATAACGTAAAAATTTTCGGTATACCTCAACGAGGCCCTCGAGAGTCTGCTACAGAATCTGCAGATATATGTCTGAATCTCTTCAATAAATTGGGAGCGACATCGATTTCACTATCCGACATAGACATTGCTCACCGAATTCCAAATCGCCGACCGTCTTCATTCCCAATCATTTGCAAATTTACAAGAAAACTCGCGAAAGAACAGGTCATGAACCGCAAGAAAGAGGCAGCAAGAGTCAATGTTTTTGATATAACTGGAGCTTCGTCACAGATAAGGACTCGAATAAAAATTCTAGATCATCTCACCCCAAGGTCACAAGAAATTTTCAAGAAAGCGAAAGAATTCCAGAACAACAACGAATATAAATACTGTTGGACAAAGAACTCAGTTATTTATCTTAAGAAAGATAATGAATCCGCTACCATCAGAGTTACTGGAACCGATGTTCTGGATAATCTGTGATCAAAATCAACAACTGAAGATAAGTCAATTTAATTTATTTTAAGCAATGAAACAAGACAAACGTACTTTGAATGAAACAAAACTGTTACTTAAAGAACTTCCCTATTTTAATGAGAATAATTTATTAAGTCATGGTCAATTCAATAATTTACAGTTGCCCAGTAATCTTCCTACTAAAAGATACCTAAATAAACTACATAGCTTATATGATCTAGATTTATTTACAACAAATTTTTCTCCTAAACCTGACATTGACCCTGACTCTCAAATACAGTTAAACAACATTAAATCAAACTACTATTCACCGCATAGTTTTCAAAAGTTGAAAAAGAATTTAACGAGTAGTACTTCTGAAACAAATTTTTCTATAATTCATAATAATTTAAGAAGTCTTAACGCTAATTTAGAGAAATTCCAAATTCATTTGTTAAATGAACTTGCATTTGAATTTGATGCTATTGGAATTTCTGAAACCAAAATAACTAATTCTAGTTTACCTCTTAAAACTAATGGTCCAGTCAAATTGTGGTTCGTGATCAAACAAATTGCAATGAATTTTTTCTCGATGCCAAAATGTCAGGAAAAGTGTCTTAAGTAATATACTAAAAATCCCAAAAAATCCCTTCGGTGGAACATCTCCAAAATTGAAGTGGAAGTTAACGAAAGTTTCTAGCACAGGGATCCCACAAAATAAAAATAACAGACAAGTTGTTGTTTGCTAAAACTAGTAAAACGGCATTTATTCTACTTCTATCAAAGAGAAATAAGACTTCTAGTCAAGAAAGTTCAAAAAATACACCAAAATTCTAGCAAAATTATTCTATAATTATGACGCTTTGTTTCACCACAGGCCTCCCACATCACAAAAGTACTAAAACTCCAAAACTATTTTTTTTGCCGACAATTACACTGTATCATAGAATCAAAATACTTAAATGATTTCACAACTTAAATGCTTCCTTTCTGCGAACATTTATCGACAAAAACAAAGTTGATTTATTCATTCAGTCATCTTGTATGTCAGGTGTCGCCGAGTTTAAATAACTTTGCCCTTTGCAAACCCCACACGCAGGCGAGCATGCTTTTTGCATGTGCATCGCATTCTTTTATAATCGGATTTACAGTTACATCTATTCATCTCCAAGGGGGACTTGTGCGCTGGAGGTAAGTCAGTTCCAATCGGAAGAAGCTTCCCATCGACCAATTTCCACCCCCAGTCTTTTGGTTGTAGTTCTTGGTTGCCCTTCCACTCCTGAACTTGATAGTAAACTCTTATTGCAATTTGTTTGATCTGGGGCCTCAAAATCTCGTAGATTGACTGGACTATAATTTGAATATTCCGGGTTATAACTTTGAATACGTCCCGACACCTCTAGCTTCTGGAGGTGTCGGTATGTATATCAACTCAATTCTTAATTATTCTGTACTAGAAAAAACTTCTAATTCTGATTATCAGGCTCTCTGGATTGAGATTCAATTTTCTAATCAAAAAAATATTATCTGTGGTGCTGTTTACAGACAACATAGTTCTCCAGTAAACTTTTTGAATTATATTGAAAACACATTAGAACGTTACAATAAGAAAGAAAAATCAGTTTTCTTAATTGGAGATTTCAATATCGATCTATTGAAAATAGAAACTTGTAGTTATAGTCATAACTTTCTCACTGCACTTCAAAGCTGTTACCTCTTACCAACGATTGACAAGCCCACGAGAGTGTATAATACTTCAGCTACCCTTATTGATAACATATTTACAAATATACCGGAGAAATTGACTTGTAGTGGAAATATAATTTCTGACATAAGTGATCATTTTTCACAATTCTGTATATTCTCAGCAACCAAAGTCAAAGTAAAAATTAAGAAACGTAAAACAAGATATCTCTCTAAAACTATAATTAATAATTTTGTTAAAGACCTCTCCGAGTCCGAATTTACTGAATATTCTGCAGATTTATTTTTCAATAATAATAATAATATAGATGCTTCGTTTTCATTGTTTTATAGAAAAATAAATGATTTAGTAAATAAACATGCTCCAATGAAGTTTCTTTCCAATCGAAGATTGAAACAATTGCAAAAACCATGGATAACACAGGGTATTCGGACTTCCATTAAAGTTAAAAATCAGCTATTCTCTTCTGGTGATACTGACAAATATAAATATTACAGAAATAAATTATGTCACTTAATACGCATCTCTAAAAAACTTTACTTCAACCATTATTTTGATTTTAATATACAAAATATGAAAAGAACTTGGATAGGAATTAATACACTCATGAATAACAATAAACAAAGATCGAGTACTATCTCCCGTCTTAAAGATCTGAACAACAATGAAAAGTTGGAGTTTGACTGCAAAAATGTATCTAATATTATAAACACACACTTTGCCACCATCGGACCAAAACTAGCTGGTAAGATTCCTTTATCAAATAAGAACTTCACTGATTACTTAAAAAACATAGATCTCAAAGATTCTTTCTTTTTCATACCAGTTACTAAACAAGAAATTGAGACTGAAA
>JAOCPT020134862.1:0-14067 GCA_026546935.2 Palythoa grandiflora | reverse complement strand
GCTTAGAACTAAACTTTCAGTAAATAGTTTTTAACAAAACTATTCAATGCGTCAGCGAGTAGATACAAACTTGAAGTAATGTTGATAAACAAATTATGATCGTTGTGGGAATATGTGATAGCTTTCGCATATTCCCACAGTGATGATGATTTGTTTATCAATATTATTTCATGCTTAGAACTAAAGTTTGGCCAGTTTTGAAATGAACATAGTGGTGCAACTTCAAGCTAGATTCCAAAAATTGAGAAGTCAAGTGATTATGTAAACTTTCGCCACTGGAGAGAAAAAAGGGCAACCCTTCATAAAAAAAATTAGATAATATTTTTTTATTTATTTATATAAAGGTCAGACCCATTTAATTTGCTTTTTTACGAACGTTTAGGCCAAAAATGTAAGATCAGAGGGGGGAATAAAAATAAAAATAAAATTTTGACTCGCATGAGGCACCTGATCTACATGACTTGCTAAAGTCTAGATCGTTAACGTTTTTGCTTTGTGATATATAGCTTTGATCATAGTATCTATAATTTGAGCTCAAAATAAAAACATTTTAGCCAAGAAAAAATTGATTAAAAGATTGCTTTAATCTTTAGCTTTAAATTATTTTTTAGCTCAATTTGATTTTTTTTCTATTTTAAAACAAAAAATAAGTTTGGCAGGTTCATAAAACAGCAAATTAAATTGGTCTGGCCTAAAGGGGAGGGCCCTTGTTGTACACTAAGACAAACATGTACTGTTGCATCCATGTTCAAATTTCACAAAATTTCTTTTGAGCAGTTTGTTGGCACGTACATGTGTGCAAACTTATTTTTAAAACCCTTTCATCTCAAGCATTTCATCATCAACTAACTTCTCCTTACATAACTCAAACAAGACAATAAATTATAACTGGTAATGAGAAACGAGGAATTGAGTAAGTGGAAATAAATCTTTGACATTAAAAAGCACAGTTCTCCCAAACTGTTAATATAGAGAGTATGTGGCTCAAATGGGAGAATTTACCAAGACATCATTTGTCGTGTTTCAAGGGCGTACACTGTAAAGGGTTAAGATAATTTAAAAGAGTCCAGAGTGTGTCCATTATCAATTTTATTCAAAATTTCATCAACTGATTATTTGTTCAGATGAATGACTAATCTTGTCAGACATGATTCTTCTCTCTTGAAGGTCAACCATTCACACTTTAGCTCTTTGCAAGCTCCAACACGGCAAATCATAATAATTATTGTAATAAATTTATTTATTATTGTCAACCTTGAGTTGACCATAGCATCCATTTTATCATTTGCTTTACTCAGAGAAACTAATGTTTTATTATTTGCAACATAAGACCACATGACGATTTCAGCAGGGTTAAAACATGCCTGAGAAGGCAGTAACCACAGAGCATTGAAACACAAATGCAATATGTTATTGTTATGCTTATGCTTCTAATTTTGGCTTATAGGCTACTGAAAAAATGCAGGTTTTAATCCAGCATGTCATTTTGACATAATTATTTCGAGTTTAGTTTTGTAATTAATCCTGTTAGATCCAAAATGTTTTAAAACTATTCTGTTGGAAATGGGTTTACTTAGAAGTTGTATAATGAAAGTGTACAGGACATGTGTTTAGTTATT
This sequence comes from Palythoa grandiflora, assembly GCA_026546935.2. NCBI lineage: Eukaryota > Metazoa > Cnidaria > Anthozoa > Zoantharia > Sphenopidae > Palythoa > Palythoa grandiflora. Next base: position 12,448 of record JAOCPT020134862.1, on the reverse strand, counting down.
GATAAGAGTATCCAAAACATCATTGTGACATTTCCCCTGTGGCAGCACATTCATTACTGAACAATTGAGAAAGAGGAAGAAGTGATACAGTTAACACATTTGGAGCAATCTGCATAAATTATCGCCTTCACCAAATAGGGGTTGTTGAAGGACCACTTTTATCTGCCCCAAAGTTATAATGAAAACGCTTTATCGTTAATTGCAATTATAATTAATTTTTCTTTCTTCTTCATAATTTTTTATATTAATTTATTTTGTCTTTATTAAAGTTTCCGAGGCAGCAGCAGCTTAGCAGAAATATGTATTGATCATTAAAGCATGACAGTTGATACGGCATAGGCAAACTCATTTTTTTGTATGTTACATAGGAGCCACAATCAAAAATTCCCAGGCTTAATTTCCACACATCAAATGGTGAACGTTTGTCACAAGAACCAGATAAATTTGACAATGAGTTTGTGGAAGCCATCAAGAAGAATCCCACCAACATTGAAGAAGTGCAGCAGGTAGTTTTTTGTGACGTTTGTGGAGAAGAAATTGAAAATGAAGTCCTTGTAAAAGAAGGGAAAATGTACTGCAGTGAAGAATGCATGGAAAGAGAGAGTGGTTCAACTTTAGAAAAGCATTCAAGAAAGGTGAGTCTCTGTTAACATGATATAATCATCTTTTCCTTTAATTATTCAATATTTAATAGGTTATAAATTAATTTTAGTAGTTTACATAGAGTTTGTTGTAGAAGATATTTGGCATAATTCTGTTAGTTTTCATTGTAGGTGCTAGTTTTAATTAGCTCCTGCTGGTATCAAGTTTTAAGTTCAGTTTGGAAAAAGTTCTAGGATTATACATGTAATGTTAACTGTGTTTGGTTAGCTGTCGTTGGTTTATTATGCATGATAAAATAATTTGTACTTAAGACATTTTTAATACAAAAATGTTAAACACAAATTTATTACTGGTACCTCAAATATTTAAAATAGTAAAATAATATACATTTATAAATTTATTCTAAAATAAAAAAAAAATACTTTCTTCAGTGTTTTATTGCAGCTATGCTCAACTTTTATTACTAGGAAATTTTAAATAGGTTAATCTGCTTTGAGTTAACAAAGTGGTTTGTCTGGTATAGTGTATCTAGTTCATGATAAATATAATAATAACAATTAATAATAATAGCAAATTAATATTAGTCATAGTAGGTAATAAAGCTTTTACATAATTTATATTATTTATTTATTATTATTATTATTGATAATAATTATTTGTTTATTATAATTATAGTTGTTATAATTATTACAGCTGCATATAATATAAAATTATATAATATATATATAGATTATATAATATATAATTATACTATAATAGTTGTTATTTCACTTTAATTAGTAAATTTATGTTTAAAATATCTTAGCATGTCTTTAAAGCTACTGTTTATCTCCTGTTTCTACAGTGTTTAGCTCATATTTATTAACCTTTTTGGCCACACTAATCACTAATCATTTGAAACTGGTACTTATATATATATGGCAAAGTTGACATGTCTAGTAAAATGCCTTGCTCAAAGACACAATTCAGTGGTTCTGCCATGGCTTGAACTCAGTCTTATACCTGGGATAATATGAGATGTACTATAAATCACAGAGTTCTCCCCAGAGCAAAGGTAGCAGAGCGGAGGTTTATAATAAGCATATGATCAATCATATGATGCTAGACTTCTGTAATACATTTCATTGCTGAGGTTACAAACATCATGTTATCTGTTTGAGCTGAACACAATGGCCCAGGACAGAGTTGAGCAAAATGGTGATCAGTTGATGGAAAGACATGCTGTTTTGAGCTTGTTTCTTGAGAACATTTTAACAAAAGCTTTTTATCTTCCTTAATCTTCTGTCTTAAATTTTATTTTCTGGACAAAAAGAGCAGATTGGCACATGAGTAAGAGCAGAGCAGAGCAGCACTTCTGTATCACTTTGCGGGGAGAGCTCTGAATCATGCATGTATCATTGAAGTACTCCTAACCATTTAATTTTGTGTTGTTTTAATTTTAAGTCTCGCAGTGTCCGTGGTGATAGGTCTTACCCCTCAGACTCTCCAGCAGCTGGTATTAAAGACTTAAAGAGACAGTGCCGAGGACTTGGGATGGCGGGTGAACTTTTACTTTTCTGTGTTGTTAATACATAATCAATAATTAAAATGTTTTATTGTAGATGCTTATGAAAAACTAGGATTTTCACATGTATGCATTTGCATGATGTACAGTACCAATACGAACCCTTGATAGAAAAACTAATTAAAAATAATTTATATCATTAAGTAATACTGAGAATATATTATTTGACAGTCATTGAAATTAATATTACTGATAATATTTTGTTCTTTTGTTGTGACACAGCTTCCATTCAAGAGCTGATTGGGTAAGTGTGCATTTTGAAAATTGGGCTAAAATTAATAAGCTTTCGGTTATTATTAGTGGCAGCATTATATTAGCAGATGTGCAAGAGTGTTGTGTGTATGTAGAAATAATCTTAAATAACTCATACAAGATGGTTAATATGACTAAAACGCAATTTACAGTGGACTAGCTGTCATGTGATAGGAGAACCAATGACAGAGCACATCTAGATCTGTTGATCTGTAATATCATCAGTTTAATTTTGCTTGGTTGACTTTGCGGCAGCATTATAGAGCCAATGAAAATGATTGCTGTTAGATAATAATATTTGATCAACAGTGTGAGCTGTCCAGTGTGAAACATGACACAAGTTTGCACCTAACAGATCTGAAAATTAATTGTCTTCTTCTAGCTTTATTTTTGTAGCTGAAACAAGAATCATCTCAACATTTGACATTGTTTTGACATTTGTTGCAAACATCAGTGGACTAGCTAATCACTTCTCTTTCAAAAGCATGCAGTCTTTCCTTTGCCTATGCATAATTTTAGGTTGGCTCCTGCTGACCAATGTACTGTGTGTTCACAAATCATCCATATGCCAGCAAGCCAGCCATCAAGTCCAAGAATTGACTTTGAAACTGGCAATTTCAGTTTTGCCTACTCAAACAGATTGATTACAGGAAGAATGTCATGATTAGTGTTGCAATAATAGTAAATAAATCCAATTTTCAATTTCAATTTCCAGTTGCCCCACCCCAGGCTGTGATGGAAAGGGACATGTAAATGGGAAATTTTCTTCACATCGCAGGTTTGTTATGAGATGTGACTGTTATTTGTTATCATAAGTGGAAAGCTCTGTGTATACTTGTAGTTTTTATATGGAATACTAAGGCCCAGTCCTTACTAATGTGTTTACAAAAACCTCCGTTGTCATTTTATTGAAAATGTATAGTCAAAGTAAGCAGTGACAGTTTTAAAAGCATTACCGAAAACCTTCCACACTAAGATACTGCACCTTTGTTTTAGAAAACCTTTGCTTGCCCATTCTAAGACACTACACCTCCACATAATTTTCGGTAATATACACCTTCGTTTTTGATCACATTAGTGTGGATGGAAGGTGAAAATAGATAAAAAAGTATTTGCATTAGTGTGGACAGAGCCTAATTATTATGCAGTCAGAGACTGAAATGTGAGGACATTGTAACTCAGTGAGGTTGTGGAGATCAGCCGCTGGCAGCTTCTGTGCAGTTCATGTACGATAGAGCACAGCACCACAGCTTATTGTAATTAGGTGTTGAGGGAGAAACACTGGAACCCCGAGAGAAAAACCTGTTGAGTCAGATTTATATTGAGAAAAATCACAAATTACCCACATGTTCACTCCAGAATTCAATCCTGGATCAAGGTGGCACAAATGGTGACCACATACATATAAGTTATGCCTACCTGACTCTCCATATAATACTTTAAGTAAATAGTTTTTAAAATAAACTATTGAATGCGTCAGCGAGTAGATACAAACTTGAAGTAATGTTGATAAACAAATTATCATCCCCGTAGGAATTTGTAAAAGCTGGCATTTCGAGTGTTAGCCCTTCATCAGAGCATCATGAGATGAAGTGCTCAGACGAAGGGCTAATGCTCGAAACATCAGCTTTTACAAATTCCTACGGCGATGATAATTTATTTATCAACATTAATTCAAGTCTTCATATAATACTTATAAGTAGTAAGTAGTTTAAATACCCCTGTGTAGATAATTTGAGTTTTTATATAAAAACTGTGATGTGACTACATTTCAGTGTCTATGGATGTCCATATGCCCAAAGAGCAGCTCGTCGCCAGGGAAGGTTGGATCCTGGAGGTTAGTTGATACCTACAGGATTTGTGTACTTTATGTGGAAAACCTGCCCATTCCTAGTATTTTTTTTTAATATCATACCTGCGATTCCAAACATCTTTGAAATTTAATATTTTTGGCCACCTACAGTACGATTTTATGGATCGGTTGCAAATTAGATGATTGTTTTTCTACTATTTACAATATAATTGTATTTGTATCATTGTAGGGACGTATAACTAGTAATACTTTTTTGCCAACTAAAACAGTTACAGGTTTATAAAGTTCTGTAGTTGTGGATGTTAGTTATTTTCTGTAGTTGGGTTTCTACAGTTTTCCTGATAAATATACAATTAAAAATTGGTGGAAGGGAAGTACATATTTTGTGTGTTTGAAAGTGTCCAGAGCCTTTGGTGTTATTTATAAGGCTTTCTCTGTGAATTTCACAAGGTTGTTTTGGGTGAAAATTTTGATTTTGCTTTTCTTTTGGTCAGTGTTTAACATTTTGAGTAGTTAATACTATTAAGTACTTATAAAACATCCTTTTTGCTATCCCTGTGCACAGAAAAAGGTGAAGAGGGAATCGAGGGATCCAGGTAAATTTAGCTTTATCAATTCTTGACAGCTGCTTTTTGGTATAATGGACACTTGGTTGGCACAGTGTTTATTAAGACTTTTTCCTTCAAGGGACAAGGTCCTGGGCTCAAATTCTGGCTCAGCTGAGTGTTGAACATTTATATGACCTTCTTTTCTGACTCAGCTTTCCATCCTTCTACTGGTGGCTAACCTGTAATGGATTAGTGTCCCCTCCAGGGAGAATCAATAACTCTCGTCCACTTAATACTACAGAAACCAAAGATAAACACCAGCCCCAAGGGCCAATAGGCTTGTTACAAAAGAATTTAGCGTTTTGGTATAATCCATTTAATTAATTCACTGACTGTGTAAAGGTCTGTAGCCATAGAAGAAAGGGTTGTTCAAGGACACAACACAGTGGTCTCGCCAGGGTTCAATTTCATTAATATAAATACAGTTGAGTTGACTGAAACAAGTTGGGCAAAGTGTCTTGCTGAAAGACACACAACAGTGGTCTGGCCAGGGTTCTAAATCGCATTATAAATACAGTTGATCTGAATAGCATAAAATGGAATATAACTTTAAATGCAATCACCACACTCTTCAATTTCATGTTGTATTTACATGTTTCGGCAGCATCTACTGCCATCATCAGAATAGCAATTGCTAATGATCCTGTGATCCTAGATCATTATCAATTACTATTCTGATGATGGCAGTAGATGCTGCCAAAACATGTAAATACAACATGAAATTGAAGAGTGTCTTGATTGCATTTAAAGCTAAGATACAGAACTTTGAGTTGACTAGAACATGTTCCCGTTCTTGTTTATCTTTTTTATTCAATGTGGATTATCAGTTTTTTTCTAAATCATCTTGTTGTAACATTTCTTGCTGCTTATGTTTTTATGTATTCATGAAGACAAAAGTTTAATACCTCTGAATCAGTTAATTTTATTAGTATTTAGAAACAAAGTTTTCTTGTTTTCCTGTTGCAAATTAGATGCCCCACTCCGGGTTGTGATGGAACAGGCCATAAATCAGGCTTGTTTGCAACTCACAGAAGGTAATGTGAATGGACTTCGTTATTAGAAGACTAAAAGGGTAAAAAACGTTAATAGAAATACTGCTCTAATTGCTAGCTTTTGCTGTAAACCTTGCATCCAGACCCTTCTCTAGACAGTGCTGACAAGTATGTTAGAAGTTTTTGCTGTGCCATTATATTAACAATGTTATTGTGCTTTTGTTAAGATACTTAAAACACCTTACTTGAACAACTATTTCTTCTTCACTTTGTAACTCTGTCTTGCTGTGTGTATAATGTTTCGGCAACTCCTCACCCTCTTCAGATAACAATTTTGTATGTGAACCTTTCTGTTGAAGGTGTTCTGTTCACAATTTATTTGAAAATTGTTTTATTTCAGTCTGTATGGTTGCCCGCGAAGGCTCTCAACTGACAAACTTAAAGATGGTAAGTATGTTTGCAACTTTTTGCAGTATTTTGAATTTTAGATTCGCATATCGTGACATGTTTTAGATAACTGAAAGGATTGTATGTAATAAGTGGTACTGTGCGTGCAGTATATAAGGTATATTTATAAGGCTTTGATTGATCAAGAACCATCGAGTAACAAGAGTATAGATTGTCTTCCTACAATTTTTCAAAATGTTTTTCCTTTTTTATGTAAAATTTGTAGAAAACAGTTACATTTCAAGACTAAAAAAAGTAGATGTAAAAATTGCACATATGTACGTGTCATTAACAACTTATATGAACCTCAGAGCTTGAGTGACATTGAAATAATAATATTATCAAGTTCACTAATAATTCATGCTACTTAACAAAAGAAATCGTAACTGTGTAGAGCATCTCTATATTAGATAAAGAATCTTTCATATTTATGTAAAATTTAACTTGAATTTTCTTGGCCAGATCATAATTAATTATTTCAAAAATATTAACACAGTATGAAAGAACTAAACTCGATGATTGATAATTAGTATAAAGTACTCGAGTTTGTGTTTTATTGGATATAAAGATCTTCTGCTTCTCATTCTTTAAACATTACATAAACAATTGAAGTCATTGAAATTTTCATGAAAAATAGATATAATATAAAACGGATAGATTACGTTAGGTTTAGTCAACAGCTGTGTAATTTGATGCACAGATGACACCAAATGTGGCGAGATAAAAAAAACACACTCTCAACACTTCTCGTGGCACACTTTTTCCTTCTGATATCATTTTGGCATCATCTGTGCATCAGTAACATGGATGTTTGAAGTGAAAAACCAAACAAATGAAATATTAGATGTGACAAGTAGTGTTTCACAACTGTTTCAGGTGAAGATGGTGCTGAAGATAAAGAAGTCAAGTGGGTGTTTTATATTTAATGTATACTGGGTGACCAAAAAAAGTATTCCTCTTTGATTCAGTCTAAATATGAAATAAAAGATCTCTTATACTTGAACAATTGGCGTTTTATTCAGCAATGTATAAATTAAATTTCGGTATATATCATTTGCGTTTTAACACAGTATTGACTAGATAGCACCGTTTAAAGTTGGGTTAACGTCTCTGGAACTGTCAAAAATGAGCAGAAAAAGGCCTATGAAACTAATTTTGTTAACAGCATGAGTAAATGGGATAATTGGCCTTGGTTCCCCTGTTCTCCTGACCTAACAGTGTGCGATTTTTTTTCTTTGGTGCTACTTGAAGTAACAAAATTGGAATGATCAACAACTACATAATATGAAAGAGCTTGGTGAGGCAATTTTAACAGCAAGCCGCAACTTGGATGCCTAGATGATCCGAAATTCCTTTGGCTGCATGCTAACACGGGCAAGAAAGTGTTACGGAAGTGCTGCGGAAGTGCTGCGGAACATGCATTTCCGAATGACTAGCATTTTTATCTGAAAAACGAAAATGTTTCTTTCGACTGCAGTGTACTTACGCATAGTTTATTGTGGTGTTAACATAAAATAGGCCGTTTTTAGCTCATTTTCTACATTTCCAGAAACGTTAACGCAATTTTGGATGCACTTATCTCTATCAAAACTGTGTTAAAATGGTCGTGGTATGTACCTAAACTTAAGTTATACATTACTGAATAAAATGCAAACTGTTTAAATGTAAGAGCTCTTTTACTTTTTTGTTTAGACTGAATAAAAAAAAGGAATACTTTTTTTGTGCCTTCCGGTATTTCTTTCAAATGCAATTGCGTTATTTTTCATGGTGGCTGCCCATCTGTTCCACTTTTTTAGACACAACAAATGAGTTTTTTTTATTACTGATAACATTTTATTCAATTACTAAAAAGAGCTGTACGCTAGCCCAAAGCCACACGAACCATGAGTTGAAAGCCATTAGCCTTAGGTCCTATTGCTACTGACTTATAGTCTGGCCGTGTAAATTTCCTCAGAATTTGAGTATTTCTTTTAGAATTATCCGTACATTGTCTACTATCGAGCCCTTGAACAAGCAAAAAAAATTGCTGTGGCTATGTGTGCAGCAGCCTGGTATGAATTTCAAAATACTATATGGCGGCAGCCAGAAAAATATTACATCCTAGCAACTTCAGTTAAAATGTATGAGAAGCAGTTCAAATTATCATTTGTGGCTCGCTTTTATACGGGTTTTTATAGATTAAACTTTCTTGAAAAGACTTTTAGAAATAAGGGTGTGTGCGGCTTGGGCACTTGAAAATTCAGTAGGAAGAGAGTGATAACAATAGAGTACAATGCGACTAGTAAAATTAAGTTTCAGAGTTTGTTGTTAAATATATAAGAGAATTAGAGATTGAAAAAAGGAGATTAAGGACTATATAGTATTTGCTGATTAAGAAAAGGAAGAATAGTTTCAAAATCATTTTGGAGGTCCTTCTTTTCGGTACATTGCGACTGGTAAAACCTTTCCGCTTGTTGGTATAAAAAAGTTTTGAATGTTGGCATGGTTTCATTTACGTGACATCTCCATGTATAATATCTTGCAACCAGACAACAAGTTGATGCCCTGTGTTCACTTTGAATTAATTTTAAACGAGCTTGAAGAAGTTTTAATTGATTTCATAGTTTGAGAGCAGAACTTTTTAGTTTTATACTCGACTTGTTATAGCTTTCTGAAACTGCAAGTGGAAATTGGGGATGCGATAGGAAAATTGTATCATGGCTTTTGGAGTACTGTTTTCTTTTTTTCTTTTTGATCTTGACCAGGTTTGTACTGTTTTGATAACTATTTGTTTCTAGGAGTCCTTGAAAAGTCTGTGAATCACATTAATTTTTTGCCCTTGAGAAACCCTCAAACAGTGTTAGATGATGAGTTACACACAAAGCTCAAAAACCTTTGTATCCCTCTTTTTCCTACATTAGGGGGAGTTTGGCATAAATGTGTATTGGAGTGAAAAAATAAACAAAAACATGGACGAAAAACACGTGGACTTAGAAACCTGTTAGTTTGAATATGTATATTTGTATGTACTGGAGGAACCTCAATTTTCGATCATGTCATTATTTTTAGATGGGATTAACTATGAAATGCTTATAAATATTCTCCTTCGGTATTCTTGTTTTTCAGCGTCTTTTGTTGTTAAGCATAGGTGTTAGGGTTCTTTTTCTTTACCTGTTACGCTGTCGAGAGCTTTCTTCAAGAGCCGAAACGTTTAGAGAAAAAGAACTGAGTAACCTGAGTTCAAGAACATAAGACGCTGAAAAACATGAATTGCAAAGAAGGAGAATCCATGTCAGCAAAATTATTTAAACTTTCTATGAAATGCTTAACAACCCAAAACACATTCTTTACCCTGAAAAGGGATTACACGTTTTTTTTTATTATAAGTCAGAACAACTTTGTAAGAACGAGGCTCAAATTTGCCAAATATTTATCGAGACGAAGTCGAGGTGACTATTCACCGATAATCACGGAGCCTGAGGTGACTAATTGTTTTAGTATAATTACACTGGCGATCATTTCAAAAAGGAAAAAAGACACATTTAAAACGAGGAAAAAAATTATTTCAAGCGAAAGCGTGCCAGCAGCCATTTTGGATAATCGCTGGAGGTGATTATCGTGTGATAGTCTGAGTTTGTCGTCCAATCAGGGCGCCTGATTTTGTATAATCACCTGTGTATTTATACTAAAAAATTATATTCCAGTTGGTGGACTTGCTAATAAAAAATCAGTTTGTCCTGGAAGATATATCAGACAAGGGAAGGATGTTAATAGAGGTTGTCAAAGTGTTAAGCTTTCTTGCATGGTGGACGATAAGAAAATACGTGGTTTGCGATTTACGGTAAAAATGATAGCGTTTTGAGGGCTGACGGTTAATATCTTTAGTTGATTGACAATTAATTTTTTCCTAAATTTGCTGCTTGATGCTTAAAGTTTTAGGCCATTTTGACGTTGGCTATTAATCCCATTGAGACCTTCTTAATCCAGTGATGATCCAATAAACATACATATTGAGAATAAATAGGCATGCATACCAGCCAAATTGAATTTAATTAAATCAATTTATGCATTCATTCATTTATTATAGATATTAAAAGTATTGGTCGTAGATTTTTGTTTGTGTACTTTATGTTTAATTTACTAAAATTATGATTATTAATTTATTATTTTCTTAATGTACTAACAGAGAACTCAGAACTTAGTTGGAGATCAAGCTTGATTCCCCAAGTTTAGAAATTTATACCTTGTGGCATCCTCTTTTCTTACAAGCTGATTTTTAAAATCGTTTTACGTGCAGTGTTTTATTGATTGAGATGCAACAACGTTTTGCCATTTTGGAATCCTTTGAACTACAAAGCTAATGTGTGTATTTCCTTTTCTGAATAAAAGGTGTCCAACACAAGGGTGTGACGGAACTGGCCATAGGACAGGACTGTACACTTCACACAGGAGGTATGGTTTAGATTGAATCACTGGAGATGGCTTCAATGAAAATCACTTATTAATTATCTTGAGGTGGGAGTGCATCAGCAAACAGTATCTTTTTGCACATTAAAGAAGATGAAATAATTAAGTAATTTACAGTGTGTTGTATCTAAGACACAACATATTTAGCGACTTAGATTTTACTAGGCGAGTAGATTTATCTAAATCTAAATGGATCGAAATGAATCCCATGCTCTTTTACTTATGATTTATTATAGATCAGATTTGTTGAACATCTAATTGTCTTGGATGTTGTTTGTGATTTTAGTTTGTCGGGGTGTCCAATTGCCGCAGCACAAAAAGTTCTGACTAGGAAGTATGGAAGCCCTCCTGGAACCCCTGTTAAGAGAGGTAGGTACACATCAAGCAGAATTTCTATAACTTATAGTATTGTAAAAAATAAACCAACCAAACAATGTGATTGGTTAAAGTGTGTTACATATAAGGCTAATGAACATTGTGATTGGTTGAATTGCGTTATATATGGCTGACGAACAATGTGATTGAATGAAGTGCATTATATATGGCTGGTGAACATTGCCATTGGTTGAAGTGAGTTATATATGGTTAATGAACATTGTGATGGGTTGAAGTGAGTTATATATGGTTAATGAACATTGTGATTGGTTGAATTGCGTTATATATGGCTGACGAGCAATGTGATTGAATGAAGTGCATTATATATGGCTGGTGAACATTCCATTGGTTGAAGTGAGTTATAATTATATATGGTTAATGAACATTGTGATGGGTTGAAGTGAGTTATATATAGCTGATGAACATTGTGATTGGTTGAAGTGAGTTATATATATGGTTAATGAACGTTGTGATTGGTTGAAGTGAGTTTTATATATATTAATGAACATTGTAATTGGTTGAAGCGAGTTACATATGGCGGACGAACATTGCGATTGTTCGGAGTGTGTTATATATGGCTGACGAACAATGTGATTGAATGAAGTGCATTATATATGGCTGATGAACATTGTGATTGGGTGAAGTGAGTTATATATACGGCTAATGAACATTGTGATTGGTTGAAGTGAGTTATATATACGGCTAATGAACATTGCGATTGGTTGAAGTGATTTATTTATGGTTGATATGATTTTTAACGGCTTTTATTATAGGGAAATCTAACCTAATTCTAAAGCTACAAATCACAAAAAAATGTGTTTTAGCTTTTAGAATGTGATGATAAATTCCGTTGGTTTTCAATTTCAGAATAGATAACTCTTCCCGCACTGCTCAAGTTGTTTGTTTTTTTGCAGCTGAGGGTAAACACACTTTAACCCTTTCAGCACAGACACATTATCAAAACCTAACTTCTCCTTAAAATAATAACTTAACAAAACAAATATAACTGGTGATGAGAACTAAAGAATTGATTAAAAGGAATAAGTTAAAATGTCAAATTCTCCCAAACTGTTTTTATAGAAAGTATGCAGCTCAGTCGGGAGAATTTACCAGCACGTCATTTATCGTGTTTGGGACTTAAAGGGTTAATTTGCTACCATACGTGTACTGTAACCCTAATGCAGTTGTGCTACTGTTAAGGGGGCATTCTGGTTAGAATTTTGGTGGATAGTGAAAGAGTTGAGAAGGAGATTTGAAGAGGGAAATTTTTCAGGACAAGCACCAAACCGTCCCTCCTGACCATGCGCAAGTGCAGCTTTGGTTTGGGGACGGTTTGGCGATTTTCTAT
>JAOCPT020134099.1:0-14067 GCA_026546935.2 Palythoa grandiflora | reverse complement strand
AGGTATCTACGGTTTAAAACAGATGCACTGTATCGTTTTGATGCAAAACACCCCTGAAGGTATACGGTAACCTTAAGGGAAATGACCATAGCTTTTCGGTATGACCAATTTTGACTAAGTTTCCGGAAATCTCGCACGACCGAAACGAAACCTCGCGAAGTGTCTTTTGAGTACGTTGTAATCGTCGTAAGCTAAGAGAAGACAAATTTAGAATATTGGTAAAAAAATTGACTTAATTTGCAAATTTTTTATTAGGTTTTTGAACCAGTTTTCTCTTTTTCATGACAAAAGTCACTATATTTTGGTCAAAGTAGAAAATGCCACTTGATGCTTAGGCTTTGGTTTTTCCACAATTCTTCTCCAACGACAGGTGCATATTGTCTAAATTTCCTTTAATTATAGAACATGATGAATAAACCTAGTTTCGAGAGACGCCCATGTGAAATGCACACGAAAACTTACTCAAAGCCATTTATAAATATTTGACTTCATGTTAATCAGTTGACACTGACACGATTTGAAGTATAAAGGTTAAAATTTTTTGTAACCAAACTAACTTTAAGCAATGTGAAAATCAAGGGAAAATGTTCAATACTTGAAAAATTACTGCAAAATTAAATAAAACTAAATAGTAGCTGTGCAAGTAAGTGAAGAACAAAGAAAAATCCTTAAAAACACTCGCAAGCAAAATGAACAGAATTGTTTTTGAGAAAGTAGGGAAATGCGAAAGTGCTCACTCTTTGGTTTGTAGTGCAGTGACTCTCATGTTCGTTCCGAACTGTACTTTACATTTTTCAACAAAATCCATTAGTACAAATGATTTAGACATGTACAATTATGTTCTTTAGATCTGTTTGTAATGAAAATGAAAAGTAAAACAAACTGTTAGCCAGCCTCATGAGGTAAATATCCTTTTTAAACAAGCAAGAGAAAAAAAGCATCAGCTTTCGATGTAAATCTTTCCGAGCATTGCTAGTCAACGAACATTGGTAACATCCTATGATTGAGTGAAAACACCTGTACACAAACAGGAAAAACAGACAAAATTGAAAGTTTATGCAAGGCAACCAAAATGGACACTAACACTTCACAAACCTTTTTCATTGCCTCAGAGATTAGAGTTTTTCAATTGATTGTGTCTCTTGTGCTGTTATCAACTAGTGTGCTAGGAATCAGCACAATTTGTTTGATAGTGTTGTGCTTTAAAGCGTTGAGAACGGTTCCCAATATCCTCGTTGGAAACATGGCAATTGTGGAATTACTTAACACTGTTGTGACCCTACCAACGTTCATCGGACATTACATCTTTCAAAGTAGCAGCTTTAACAACAGGACGGCGGCTTGGTTAGTGATGTTTTTTAATCTTTTCTTTTCCTTCTGCGGCCTAAACTCCATGCTGATTATGGTTGTGGACAGATACTTTGCCATCGCCCATACCATGAAATACCATGCTTGGAAATCGAGTGAGAAAGCGCTGGTCGCAATTATTTCTACATGGATAATCGCTCTTATTACGGCCACCATTGCGACAGCTCCACTTTATGAGATTGAATTGGGAAAGAAATCAGTTGTTTATCATCGATCTGTCTAACTCACAAAACGTAGTAGTTACAGAATTACCACTTTGTTAGTGTTGACAATCGTACTAACTTTAATTTTCACTACCACAAAAAAAACATTGCGCGCAATGTGGAAACAAAGGAAAATAAAAAGTGGAAATGATAGTGTTACTTTACGAAAAAGTACTTCCAAAAAAGAAAACACGGCTTCCAGATCTGCTTGCACAATCTTCCTACTTCTTGTTGCATATCTTGTGTGTAACATTACCGCTGCTTGTTTTATGATTTCAACTGATTTAGCTAAAATGGACAGAAGATCTCAATGGTTTTATTTTTGTGCCCATATGACAATTTTCGTCAACAGCTCGTGTTTTTCGTTTATTTGCACTAACAGATCTTCGAGGTTTCGTTCGGCATTAAAACAAATATGGAAAAGTATCATCTGCCAAAGTGGAGTTGTTGGATCATCCAGTGCCGTTCATCCATCACAAAAATCTCACGAAGCCCGTGTGTTCTATATCCAAGGAGTATTTGGGAAAACGCAGATCAGGTCAACCGACATTGAATGCAGTGCTCCAAGGACATCTTCATATCCAACGACTTCGTCCTCAGTTTCTTGAGATGAGAAAAATGTTGTAGTAAATGCATGGACACAACCCGACTAATATGTTTTTGGAATATGATTTTAAAGAAGAAAATGGGCAGATAGTTGTCCTTCAATACATTTTTCAACCGCCGGTTTTTTAGGGAACGTTACTCGACGGAACAAAAAGAATTCCGCAAGAACCCCGAATGTTCAAGGAATATTAACAGGGCGCACGCACAAACATCAGACTGAAGTCTTGGTAGCATCAACCAGTTATAGCGAAGTTAAGGTTACCGTATAGCTTAAGCGATGTTTTGCATCAAAACGATACAGTGCGTCTGTTTTAAACCGTAGATACCTAAAACCATATATGAGACTAGAGCTTATGGAGCTGGCTTTCGAGCTGTAGTAAAATATTTGAATAAAAATATATTTTTAAATTTTTATACTCTCTAAAAAGGAGAGACAAAGTCGACTTTCGAAAGTAACGAGTGCAATCAAAAGAAGTAAAATACTTTGAAGCACTATCAAGCAATTTATTTATTTCACCAGAAGGATCACCATATAGACCGTATTCATAAATGGCGGCGATTTTGATATTCTTTTGTCTACATTCAAATTAGCCCAAAAACCTCGTTCTGGTTAACATATTCTTTTGACAGTTTAACTCAAGAGCGAGGCTAGTTGGGCTAATTTGAATGTAAACAAAAGAATATTTAGATCGCCACCATTTATGAATAGGGTCTATACGTCTTCTTTATTAGCCTCATGTTAAATGTAGCACTTACACCTGGGCTACCTGTGTAACAACAGACGGGGGAAGAAACCCAAATGCACGCTTTGGGACTATTCTGCTTGTAAGCTGTAAATTGATCTCAATAAAGTTGATTTACTTGTATTAACCTTTACCTAAACAAGCAGGGGACTGGGTACGAATATTTAAAATTGATCGAATTGAAAAATGTGGCCCGCCATCTGAAAGAGCAGCCAAGTTTAGTAAGTTTACCAAATTTGGGAGTCATTGGTTTAAAGGCAAAGGCATGATACACTTTTAAAAATCGCTAAAATAAGAGAGCTTTGTATGGATTGGAGGGACAAGCGTTCCATACAAAAGTCTCTTAATATTCGTACCCAGTCCTCTGCTCGTTTAGGTAAAGGCTAATTAAAATGATATCGATAGGTCAGAAACCCTTGCCAAGGACCCCAACGGCCCAGCCCCAAGTCCAAGGCCTTTTTTAAATATAGAACACCGGTTTACATATTGTTCAGCCGACTTGAACAACTATTCGACTCTTGATGTTTAGAAAAGAAGGTTTTAAAAAGTGTTACTACGGCCGTAGGAGGAGAGAATATTGAAGGGAAGAGACAAAGTAAGACGTATTTAAAAGCGTCTAAAATTCAACCAAATAAAAACACAACTATTCAATTTCAAAGAACGCTGCAGATATTGTAACAACTTTTGGAAATATTTTTGCTTTTTGATGAGCTTTCAAAGAAATTGATTCAGCATAAGCCATAAGACAGAACTTTCCTTAATAAATCAAAGATTTCTTCTGTGCAAGATGGCATAAACAGACCTACCAACTCTTACATTCACGGCTTAGCAGTGAGGTCCGGCATCTCGCGGTCTCAAGTTTTAACCTCTATATGGCTCTAAATTTCACGATTTTCCAAAGTATATGAGATTTTTTCACAGCTCAAACTGGTGCTGCAAAAGTACTTTTTTTTTATTTTCTGTCTTTTGAATCAGTTGAATTTGATTGCGCTTGTCACAGTGCTTGTTGTGCTCGCTTTGTCGGAAAAACTTTTGAGATCTAATTTCTGCGAAAAAAATTTCTATAAATGTGTTTGAGAGCCGTTAGATTTGCACGTCCTACAACACGCGGAACTTTTAGTATGCTTCTCCGAATGGGACAAAATATCAAGATCGATGAATATACATCAAGATGCGTACGAACAGATAAAGTTTTACAAATATGTATCAAGATGCGTATAAATAAATCAAGTTTTACAAATATACTAATACATCAAGATGCGTGCAAATAAATACAGTTTTGCAAACGTAAATCAAGATGTGTGTGAATAAATCAAGTTTTGCGAAAAATATACATCAAGATGCGTGCAAATAAATCAAGTTTTGCAAATATACATCACGGATGCATGCAAATATTAAAATCAAGTTTTACAAACATACATCAAGATACGTACAAATAAATCAAGTTTTACAAGTATACATTAAGATTCGTACAAATATTTTTTGTTATAATAGAGTGGGGTGACAGGCCTACACGGCTTCGCTTACTATCACATCGTTCATATTTCGGTGCTTTATTCCCATACTTTGCTTTACTTTGTGATTAAATTTTGCTTTGACAAACATGTCTTTGAGGCAGTGTACTCGTTTGTACGAAATATATATTTCGTTTCTTTGGGAAAATCTTAATTATCTAGTTTTAAGTATCAGTTGGTTTTCTATTGAATACCCGTTGTTAGAGAGTATTTCTCTCACGTCCGGTGTTAGGAAAGGCAATGTTTTCTCTCTTAGATTTTTGGTTTCTTTTTAATGCCACACTTCTACTTTCAAATATAACTTCTGCGGGGGTTTTCTCGATTTGACTGTTTCATCCTCGTTACAACGGGGGCGTTTTTTGAAACCTCCGATTTGGGCTACGAATTTGCTTTAATTTGAGTTTGTCCGCAGGAGTCTAATTGCTTCGCCTTGTACAAAGCCTTTTTCAGCTCCTGGTGATTGGCGATATTTGAAGTGGGCATTTTAGAAATTTTTGGTTGGGTTGAAGTGAGTGGCGGGACAAATCCACCTACACGCTTACATCACCCCCACTATAACATTGACATGAAATTTTGGACAGGCCCCTTCTGAACTTACATCATAGCAAAACAAATCTTGCAAAAAAAGATCTTACAGAGAATATAAAACGCTTGAAAAGAAAAAAATACGCATAATTAACAGCATGTGCAATCTATTAAATTCTAAATTTACAAATTGAAATTCAACTTCACCAATTTGTGTTTTATGTTTTTTTTTATTATCGGCTAGACAAGCTGACAACCTTCATATTTCTGAGTTTATTATTTATAAATAAGAAGGGCTAGACGCTGTTGTCTCAAAAGACTTCTCCGTTTGCCACATGCTTGGACTGTACCGAGATACAGTAATTCCTGTTTCGGCCAATATCAGGCCAATATCAGGCCCCTTCCACACTATGCCGGATAAATTTGAAAACGCACCTTTATTGTTACAGTTAGGCCTTCCGTCCACACTACAACGCTTGTATCCGCATAAAAAGATCCTCGAAAACTTTTCGTGTATAACTTAATTGGTATTTGCTTTGACCAGGTTACACTTCGCCATCGGACCAAAAAAATGCTATATTTAGCAGCTCGTAGATGTAGTTGGCAAGAGAAAGTGAAAAACAGAAGGTCTAATGTTATTCGTTGGTGTGCATATGCTCAAAGTGAGATGAAAGCGATTGTGCCCCCTAAAAAACGCCTTAGTGTGGACGCAGAACATTTTATCCGTTTTCGCACTTAAAGTTGCGTTTTCAAATTTATCCGGCATAGTGTGGACGAGGCCTTAGATAAAGTTGACCTTTACCTTTACCTTTAAAACAAAAGAAATTCCAGCGGGCATTGAGCTAGGAATGAATAATTTATTTCTTTTGTTTTAGTCAGTCCCCTGAGCCTCGGACCCAAGTTGAGTTTTGATATGTCGAAATTGGTCTATTAGAATAGTTTGTTTGTGTATATAAAATTAAAGACCAACCTTTAAAAGATTTAGATTCGCGTTTCAGCTGTCCAAACTCAATGCCCAGTTGGATAATCTCTCGAAAGAGAAGAGTAATCTGGAAGATCAGCTCAAAGGGTCCAAAATAGTGGCTAAAAAGTGGCAGGTGGGTTGCAACTGTAAACATACGTTTATTTATTGCGTTTCTTGCTTTTAATATGTATACATTCAGGCGGCCTTTTTACAGTTCCCAACACCAATTTGGTTTGGTGGAAAAGTGTCTGAAATTATTCGTGAGCATTTATTTATATACACGGAAATCTATTAGGGTCAACGTTAATAAACCGCAACAAAGATTACAGAGAAATGTTCGGAAAATTCAAACACGACGATACGCTTTCTTCTGCGGCTACAACCCTCATATTTTGGTACTAATATCTAGATTATAAATTTTCCAATTCCTAATTTTTTAAAACTAGAGTTTTATTTAAAACGTTATTTAACATTGGAGACCATTGGATTTTCATACAAATTCTTGGAAACCGCGGTAGAGCAAAATCATGCAAACTTTGCACCTGTTACTGCAAACGTGTGTACAACACAATACATTACAATGCAACGCAACACAGCGCCATACGATCTTTCTTACGAAGACTGCCGTAAGAGCAGCCGAAACATTTTAGATAATAAACTCAATCTGCAGACAGTACTGTTTCATCCTTTGAGGACTCGTCAGTGCAGCTCGGAGAAGATTTTGAGATTGAACAGAGCAACGCAGTTATATCTTCCAAGTGTGACTCGGAATTGTTTTTGCATACCAGAGTGCTCAAACTCAAACGAGTGGGCTGTGCAAAATGCAAAACGGTATCACAAGGACAACAAAAGTAATTCCACAATCCCAAAATTAAAGAGTACTCAACAAAACAAAATGTTACCGAAGGCAATAAGTTGTTGAGGAGCGAAATAAACTCATATACAGTTATTATATGGCAGGCTCGCTGAGCGGGCAAGATGAAGAGAATTTTGTGTGCTGATTGGTTACCGCGAGCGGGCAAGATAGGCAAGAAAATAAATTGCGTGGATCGGAACTACATGCACATTGCGTTTTAATTGGGCAATGGGGTTGCAAAAAGGGGAAGAGGTCAGTCAAAACAAAGAAAACATAGACGAGTTTCGTAAATTTATTCGTTAACAAAAACCTACAAATACAAAAATTAAAACGCGAAGTGGTAGGAAGACACGGAAGTGTTTTTGCAGGTCTTACAGAAAATAGTAGTAAAGCGAAATTCTTTGGCCATATAATAAATCCTCTATTGAACAAACTTGTTCGGTCAAGATGGCTGGACATTAGCCTCGTTCTTTTTTTCTATTTTCAACGTAAAAAAGAACTTGGCCAATATTCAGCCATCTTGACCTCACTCATGTTAACCATAAAGTTTTCGAATAAATAAATTTACCATGTTTAATTCACGCAAAAGCTTTAAGATTGCTCTAAAAGCACTTGCATGTTTGTAAAAAAAATTGTAACTCGTTAGCTATATGCTAGGCATATAGTTTATACTAAGCCAAAGAGCTGCATTTAATGCTTTTTGGGAGCTAAATCGCGTCTCCTAGGAAGTTGAAAAGCAAGTTTAAAAAAAAAAATATCAAAGGAAAAGGCATTAAGTAAAAAACGTTTGAAAGGGTAGAAAAAGATTAAGTTACGATGTAAGCACAAACAGCGGTAAGACGTCATTTTGACGACAATATTCATATTTTTAAAGTCTCTATTTACCAGGACAAAGCGCTGAATTGCCAAACCCGCCTGAAAGAGGGTGAGAGTCAACAGAAAGCTACACTTATGGCTAAAGACAGCATCATCACGAAATTACAGGTAAAGACAGATCAATAATACAATACACGTTCATATCTTGCAATATCTAGTGCGTTATCACAAGAAAAGGGTTCTGAAATATCCTAAACTGATTCAAAATAAACAATCCGTATCCCATAGCTTAATTTGTAGTCCAATAGCATACAACCCCAATGATAACAGCAAACGCGTCAGTGACCTTTAATGCTTTTTCGACCCTTTACATACAGTTTTGTTACCGAAACTCTAGCTTAATTAATTTGCTAGTGGTTAGAAATATTTCTGTTGGTATTATCGGGATAATCACATAGCTTTGCATAGATTTGTATCTTTTCGCGACTTTTTTACAGTCCTTTTCAGGTCTTTTGCCACTGAAATAAACAGTTCAAGAAATCTTTCCAATAGACCTCATCGGACTGCCTCAATGTTTTCCCAATACAGTTCTCTTGGGAAATAAGATGCTTTGTTTAAGCTGAACATTCTTTCGTGTCTTTCTCATTACCACATCTGAAACAAAGCATCTTATTTCCCAAGAGGACTGTATTGGGAAAACAGAGGCAGTCCGAGGTCTATTGATTTATTACTTTTATTTGTTTACAGCCAAGAGAACCTGTCGCGCATCTCAGTTCACCTGCAGTAATGGAAACTGTATTTCCTCTTCATGGGAGTGTGATGGTGATAATGACTGTGGGGACTGGTCGGACGAGATGCACTGTAACAGTAAGGCCAAATTTAGATGTCGACCTTCATATGCGTTGAATGTAGTGCAAATGGGCAGTTTCTATTGTTATGCCTCATTTGCATTAGATTCAGCACATGTGAAATATTAATTACGTATTTATTATCGAACTTCCTTGGAAGGAATTGGCAGCTGTTATGATCACATAATGCCACTGTCACTTCCAGCAAGGCAGATTGTTTTTAGGGAAGGAGCTGGTTTTTTAAATGTTTAAAGTAAATTTCCCATTTTAAAGGCAGACTTAAACATATGTTTTGTTTCATTTCTCCACCCAAGGCTTTTCAAAGGGGCTCGTAAATGCTAGAAAATTCTGGAAATTTTTTGACTCTTCTTTAATGCCTGGAAATTTTTGTCTAGACCCTGGAAAATCTCAAAAAACACAATTTCAGGAAATATATTCTGACAACGTTATTTTGCTAAAAATGTATATAACATCAGCGTTGTCACGGTCCTTGAAAATTCTTGAAAGTCCTGCAGTTGTCAAAAAATTTCTTTCTTAACTTCCCAAAATAATAAAAATAAGCTGTTTGTTGAATTTTTTTTTGATGTGGCAACGCACTAAAACAAGAACCATGACTCCAGGAGGCTAGATTTTTGTCCAGAAACAAATGTTTTAAAGCTTGTTATCATAGTATGTGTATTGTTGAACTGATTTTTGAAAAAAAAATGGTTAAAGCATTCAAGTATTATTTGATAGAGAAGGTCCTTGAATTTCGCATTCAGAAAAAGTGATAACCCTCACTTATTATTAAAATGAACATTTTTAACTGTAAGTCATCTTCAGATAAAGAAAAACACGTAATCGTACTAGCTTTTATTGCATGTTTAAGTGAGTCCCCTTGGGAAAAGTTAGGCGATGATGCATGTCAATTTTTTATTTTAGGGAGGGGCTTTGTCTTGAGATAAACTGTTTTACGCTTGAAAGTTTTTCACGCTTTGAAAAGAACCATCCAATCAAATGTTTGCTTTGGGTTCTTTTGAAGATGGCTGACTGAATCTGGTTTTTGTTTGATTTCTCTGTTTTCAGCAATTCGCACCTCTCAATTCCTCTTAGTTTCTCCGTCGTGTTCTCCTTTACACTTAAGCACAAAGCATGATAACTAACCTGGGACGGGTGGCTCTATATTTTCTCATACGAGCCATTCGTCGCCACTCTGTAGTTATTATAGTTTTTTATGGTCTTGGTTCTCCCCAAGGTACATCCGTTCCTCAAGTGGTAACAACTCGTCCTTATACGAGACCTATTTCTTGTGCACCAAACGAATTTCATTGTGACAATAATAACTGTGTTTACGATTTTGACCGATGTGATGGTGTGGATGACTGTGGAGATGGTTCTGACGAAACAGGCTGTGGTAAACAATTTTCGTTTTCTTTTCCTATAGTAATAGTAGTGGTGGTGTGGTAGTGGTAGTGGTAGTAGTAGAAGTAGAAGTAGCAGCAGTAATATTAATATTAGTATTAATAGTATGAGTACTAGTGGTAGTAAGAGTACTCGTGGTAGTAATGGTAGTAGTAGTAGTAGTAGTACTAGTACTAGTAGTAATAGCAGTAGTGGTTGTAGTAATAGCAGCATTAATAGTTGTGACTTGTGTGTAAATTCGATTTAAGTGAGGGAGAGTTGCGCAATCATCAGCCTCACTCTATCGTCATCAGCATCACTCTAGCGTCCAAGCAGAATCCAATGGCAAGACAAAGTCAAGACAACTGGAGATAGGCCAGGATGCAGTTAATTGTCATTGGCTCAATAGGAGCTCTTCTACCCTTTGACAGCTCTTGTTGTCAATTTGTAATAGTAATATAGTAATAGGAAAAGTGACAGTAAGGTTGCGCTATGAAAGCATCATTGAATTAATTTAATCATAAAATGATATACATAACAAAGCAGGTAAGTATAAGGGGTCCTATTCCTGAGTTCGTTTAAAGTAAAGTGGCAATTACATTTTGCACTGTCCTCATTTCAGTTGTTGTTATGGCTTACATCCATCATTATCGGTCAGACTAACAAGCTCGGTGTAATGAAATAATGGAAGGCAACTTGAACTCAAAAATCTGAACAATCTTTTCGTAGGGTTGGAAAGCAATAAATTGAAAAAGTTTGACACTCATTGACTGAAAACTAAAGCTAATGAAGTTTAGAATGTGATAAGTTTACCAGTCTTCTCTGTGGTAAAAAAATAAACAATTCGAAAAAATTTCCGTGAAAGTAAATCACCAAATATCCTGCATTGGCATATACCCAACCAGTTAATACTGTATTACGCATGCTGTGGTTGGTTCACTAATCAGTAAATATCCTGGATATTCACTGATTAGCGATCATCGTGACAGCGGATGGGAAACTACATGGCATCGTGATTTCAAATTAAAAAGTGTCAGTAAAGCTGAATTTTTAGAATTAAATGATGTGGCAGTTCCCGAAAGCACAAAAAGTTCCACATTTTGTGTAAATATATTTTGGGATAAGTTTTAATAATTGTTTGGTTTTATGAAGAGCGTTTTTTCAAAAATGTGTGTACGGCAGCTTGGCTTTGGACGAAAAATAATTTTTGTTTTGAAAAACCTGTTTCTCACTGATTCACTGGTAAGGTAAATGCTTATGCAATTATTCACCGAAGTGGAGGTGAATAGGCTTTCACTGCACCGACAATGAGGTGAATAATTACATTAGCATATACTCAACCAGCGAATCATTGAGAAACATGCTATTTTTAAAAAAACTTTTTTTCATGCAGAGGCAAGCCGCCGCACTCATATTACAAGACTTTTGAAAAAGTTGTTCATGAATCAAACAATTATTGAAACTTAGCTCAAAATATCTTCACACTAAATTTTGTTGACTTTTTTGTGATTTCGGGAACTGCCGCATTCTTTATTTATTTCTAAAATTTCAGCTTCGCTGACACCTTGTTTTTTCCGATCGCTTGGATATTCACTTTTTAGGGAACCAATTACAGTGCGAGAAATTCGCTTGTTGGTTACATGTTAATTAGCACAATTATTTCAATTGAGGTGGATAGTGGCAGAATATCTACTGAGCGCCGAAGGGGCGAAGTAGATATTCATCAAGCCACTATCCATCGAAATTGAAATAGATTAAGTGTTATAGAGTATACCAGCGAGGCAATTTTTAGAAATTTTCGTTAAAGAGAAAGGTTTGCACAATTCTATTCAGTAAAATCAAGAAGCAGCTCATTTTACAACACGTTGTTCTGACAGCATCTCAACTTCGAAATGCCGGTTTTTGAAATATTTTAAAAACCTTTTGTCTTTTGAGCGAAGTTTATTCAAACAAACAGTTGTTCAAGGATGATTTAAGTTAAATTTGAATCAATAAACCTGTTCAAAGCAAGCTTCGCGCAAGTTCATTGAAGACATTGAACAAAACTGCTCTGCTGTGCAAGAACGGTACCGCTCTTGAATGAAAACTATAAACTTCGACCCAGTCAACGGTTCTTCGTGGAAAATGGCTTGGCATTTGAGATTTGGTTATACCAAAAACTCGTTCACAAACAACTGTGGTTGGACAAGTGAAGCCTTGGGTTTTCAGCATTATTACTATAAAATGTCATCTGTCCGGTCGTCGCTTCAGATCAAGCCTTTCTGATAGTGTTTAGTTCACAAAACACTTCACCTCCCCTTTTAAGTTGATTAGTCTTAAAACACTCGAAACCAACTGGAGTTTTGCAGCACTTCAAAGGAACTTAGAACAACGGCCAAAATAAGTAAGAAGTATAAAACTACGCAGTTTAAAAAATTAATTTAGAAACAAAGTAAAGTAGAAGCATAACACTTGTGGGATATGGGTGGAATAATAAATATAACTGTGTTACACAAATGTGCTGATAAGGACACAGCCACTAAATAGGGCACTATGGCCTCGCGGGTCAGAGGGACTAAGCCTGTACTGAAACCCTTTAAATAAAGAGTGAGCCTGAATGTTAGCAGCCATGGACAGCTGTTTTGGCCTTGTTGGGCCTGGTCAGCATGGCATAGCTAACAAACAGGCTCAGTTTTCCACAGAAAATACAAAGTTTTCACTTTATCAAAGTTTTTGAAGTGATCATGTTCGGGAAAACTTTGAAGTTTGATTGTCAAAACTTTGATTGGCCAGCAGAACATGTTTTTGTCATGTACATTCATGGGTAGATGCAATTGACGGTAAACAAATATTACTGTATATATTCACAATTAACTCATTTTTGGATGTATTAAAAATTAAAACAACTCTGACTTCAAAAGCAAGTGAATAGTTTAGGCCAAATAAAAAAAAAATTTTTTTATTGTGTGCAGTTCTGCTTAAATCGTCAAAAAATAGGGTTATTTATTAAAATTTTAATTATTGTAAGTTGTAGATCAAAAATGTTTTCTAGAGTCAGCATGAAAAAACTATGGTAGGTTGTTTCATCCCTCATTCATCATTCATCAAACACTAAATCTGATGTTAATTATCTTTATGCTGTAATCAATTTTCAGATGATGAATCCTCAGAGATACCTTTTCCAGAACTGAGTGGAGAGAGTGTGGAGTTTCTTGGATCTACAAGCAATGCCACCATAGCCATTTCCAACTTTCGACTCTTTATTCACATGAAAGATTCATTTGTGAATGTAAGAATCATTCTTCTGTTGTTGTACTTTTAGTCAGATTTTAGAATAAATATGTTTATTTAGTTGATATCCTTTCTTATATTAAATGGGACAGACTATAATTTGTTCATACATTGGAAGTGCAATATGTTATATTCATACCATTTGTTATTTCGCATTTTAAAAGCAAGAATTAAAGTGAATGTCAGGCTTTATAAATGAACTTGCAGAGGTGGTAAGAAATAAAAAGTCATTTGAAAAAAATGGTACCTGTTCCGAGTGGGAATCCATTCATGCACAAGGCATTATTACCAATTTTTTCAAACAAGTGTATTCATCTTTTTATTTCATACTACAGAACAACAAAAAAATATATAACAAGAAAGATTGACAGTTGGATCTTCAAGAAAGGTGGCTTTTGTTTCAGATGAAAAGAGAATTTTTGATGAACAAATTGTCTTTAAAATTATTTTTAAGGCATTTAGAAGAAGTAGAGCTTATGTGAGTCTATTTACAGTTCATAAAAACTGCCTAGTAGCCATTTCTGACCATTGGATGTGACTGTCAGACTGTAGGATGGAGCACCTAAATATAGATTATATGTACCTATAACTAGACACAACATCTGAGTCTACTCAGCCAATATTATCACAACTCACATGACAGACAACAAGTGACATCACTACTCAAGTCAGTAAACACAGAATTTTAAAGCTACATGGTACGAACTTCTGACAACACAGTGACACAAGTCACTTGACTCTGAAGACAACTCCTGCTCAGCTTGTTAACCCTTTAAGCCCCAAGCACGACCAATGACGTGTTAGTAAATTCTCCCAACTTAGCTTGGTACTTTCTGTATAAACAGTTTGGGAGAATTTGGCTTTTCAACCTCCAAAATTTATTCCACTTGATCAATATCTTATTTCTCATTACCGATTCTATGGTTTTGTTATGAGTTATGTAAGGAGAAGTTAGATGTTGATAAATTGCTCTG
>JAOCPT020134098.1:0-22206 GCA_026546935.2 Palythoa grandiflora | reverse complement strand
CAAGGTGAGGTGGCTGAGTATTATCTCATATACCTGCAAGGTGAGGTGCCTGAGTATTATCTCATATACCCGCAAGGTGAGGTGGCTGAGTATTATCTCATATACCAGCAAGGTAAGGTGGCTGAGTATTATCTCATATAGCCGTGAGGTGAGGTGGCTGAGTATTTACTCATATATCCACAGGGTAAGGTAGCCGAGTATTACCTCTTCATTCTAACTGTTCAAACAACTCTTGACTTTCTGAGTTAAGTCCATTTAGTTGTTATCTCAACTTCAAACTATTTGGACTTACCTCAAGATCTCGCAACAACCATTGATGGCTAAAGGAAGTTCCGCGGCATGATAGATTAGTAAGTAGAGGAACCACTCCGCTTGACAGCATTTCTTTACGAAAACCCAGGCCACTATTTGACTGCAGAACAATAAGCAAACAATCTCGTTGATATAATTCTCAGCCTATAACTCATTCATTGTTTGGGACAAGGCAACAAAGATTGTTTAACTATATTGCTGATTTGCCTCTATACACAGAAAGCGTAGTATTAATTATATACCCTTTCAAAATCTTGTGAAGTTTGGGAGAACTGGAAATAGCGTGGAAAGACTGTTTCCACTTATTTATAGGTTTTCAAACTTCCATACGTGTTTCTAACTCTATGGGACTGAACACGAAAATATGTGTTGTATTTCCTAAATATAAGACAGATATGAAGGACACTATGCTGTATCAAAGGCAACTATTGGAGCTGGAAAAAAGACTAGAAACACAAACTGACAGTTCAGTGGCCACTGGTGATACGAACACGGTTCCTTAGATAAACGCTACATTCTCAACAAAAATAGTAAAAATTATCGCTGTTACGTATATTGGCTGGGAAGGAATTAAATAATCCACAAGTACTTCCCGCCTAGGTTTTTAGCAATTTTTCTGGTTCAATGCAACATTTACTTTAGCTTTTGCACTCTGAATTGTGTAATAGAAAGGCCAATACTAGTTCTCACATATTTCTATAAGTTGATTTAAGATTTGTTTCACTCCAATATGAAATGTCTGACCCCCGAGTACCGCTCTTTCTAACCAATTTTAATTTTGGTGACTCCACATTAATGTAAAAAAAGCAAAAAAAGACGGGACGAATTGAGAGCTGACGAAAGATTTTGAAATGATTTATCCCTTGGATGACGTATTTCATTTAATAATATCTATGTTTTATTATATCATTATATTACTGTAACTCCATGATTATTAGTTTTTAGGATTCAATCTTTAACAGCTAATGGTTATCAGCTACTAAATCTTTTGTAATTTTTTTATCCTTAATTTTTAGAAATATTAAGATTAATTATAAATAAAGAAAGCTGCTGGTTTCCTCGAATAACTATTAAAGCTAAATTAGCCAAGTAGCCAGATCAATCGAGTAGTTATAGTGTATTAAGCTCAGTTGGTACTTGATGTGAAAAGAAAAGAAAA
This sequence comes from Palythoa grandiflora, assembly GCA_026546935.2. Taxonomy (NCBI): domain Eukaryota; kingdom Metazoa; phylum Cnidaria; class Anthozoa; order Zoantharia; family Sphenopidae; genus Palythoa; species Palythoa grandiflora. The sequence goes on along the minus strand of JAOCPT020134098.1, from coordinate 20,735 downwards.
AGATGAACAAAAATTAGAATGAATAAAACATGGCAAATTTAGATGAAAAAACAAAAAAGATAAAAGGAAGCATAAATCGATATTATAACTATAGAGATAACAGATAATAGACCTGACATGATCCTAGGGAAAAAAGATATGAATGCAAAAATATTGTGTGTACCTTCAGATTACCCAGCATTCCTTTCAGTGCTAAGTAAAGCACCCAGGCTCTTTCGACCGGCAGTACGGTGCCTGTAAACGTTTAAATGAATGTTAAACATGGCGATAGCTATCATTCAAGTTGTCTATATTTAACAATTATCCCACAAACGTGCATTGGATATGAGGTGATTGCTGAAGAGGCGCTGGCTGGATATACGAATCAAACCACTGGGTATTTAAGTCAAAATGATTTTGAAACTTTTACTTCAGCGAAAGTTGCATTTATCAGAATCTACTACTGATCAAAGACAAACCTTCAATCAGGCGAGTTAATATATCCTTGACGATTCGCAGCAGAACATTAAACCGCGTAGATCTGAAGGCTTCCGGCCACAGCACTGGGGTTTCAAGCTGATATTCCTTAACCTGATGAGTTAAGTTTATTGTGAGAAATATTTCAATGACTTTCTTTTAAGTCTGTTTCCACAATAATCAGTTATTACTGAATAACTTTTACTATTTATTGTTATATAGTCTAAATTTGTAGTTTATCTACTGTCAAGCACGCAAGGGCATCTTTCTATGATTTGCTGCGCTAAATAAGAATAAGTAATAATAATAATAATAATAGTAATCATTACTATTATTATTACTATTATTATTATTATTATTATTATTATTATTATTATTATTATTATTATTATTATTGATGATATCATTATTAAACAGAGTTCGTGTAGCTTACAAAACTTTAAACAGCACAGATGTAAGCTGCATTAAAAGCTTCGAGTATTAAATGGCAAAAACCTAATTTCCACCAACAAAACAGATATAATGGGTACTCGGGGATATGCTGCTTAACATAAATGTTTTACAGCCTTCCTTTAGAGTTAGTGTGAAATTGGGTATCGAAATCTGTTCAACTTTTTACCAATCAGCTTGACTCACGTTAATTATTGGACAAATTTTGTTTGGCATTTGTAGTTATTGTACACTCCAGGAACATGTATTTTACTCAAATACTTTTTAACCTAAAGCAAAACATTTCATGTGTGTAAATACGTCCAGGATATAAAAATACGTGGTAATTTTAGTTTGTATCAAGGATTTGTTTTTATTTAGCTTAGCATGGAATGGAGCAACGCTTTGTGGCTTTTGGTGGTCAGGCGAGGGGACCTCTCTCAAAGTGTTAGCTGCATCTTTTCCTTAAAATAATTGTTACCGTACGGTTACAGAAAAATTCCATTTACTGGGTACGAATGAAATGGAATGGCAATGGAATATTTAAAATCGATTGAATTGGAAAATGAGGCCTGCCACATAAAAGAGCAGCCAAACATCAGTAACTTTGCCAAAGCTGCCAGGCATTGGTTTAAACGCAAAGGCATGGTACACTTAAAAATCGCTTGTCCTTCCATTCCATACAGAGTTCTCTTATTTTAGTGATTCTTAACAGTGTACCATGCGTTTGCATAAAACCATTGACTCTCACATTTGGTAAACCTACTAATGTTTGGCTGCTCTTTCAGATGGCGGGCCTCATTTTTCAATTCAATCGATTTCATTTATTAGTACGCAGTCCCTGCTCGTTTAGAACATGGCCAATTGCAAACAATACCAGAAAACAAAATGGATCACCATGTGGTGTAAGCAACATCATCACGTTGCTACGTGACATAATGGAGGGACTCACAATCATTCTATATATTTCCTACAAAGATTTGATTTAACTGAAAGATAAAGTACTCATATACTTACTGTTTTCTTTCGCCGAGATCTCATGTCAATAACCATGACTGCTCCTTTGTCTGGATAATACTTCATTACAACCACTTTTCTACGCTCTCCTCCAGTCTCCTTCAACTCCACCACTGAACCCATCCGAACAACCTAGTGGCATTGATGTAAACATAAGATTAACAAAATGTAAGAGACCACATGAACAAAAACTCTGAGCATGTGCCAGGAGAACAACGCAAACTTGGAATGGATCACTTCTTACGGCCCATTTAACCGGTCAAACATGTTAATCAAACATTATGGAGTGTTTAAACGAATCCAAGACCATCCAGCAATGTTGGATTTCGGTAGCAGGAGCCATGATTTTGATCATGCAAGCGAAAATATTGGACAATGTTGGATGAAAAGTTTGAACGAAGTCAAACTTCATTCAACATCGTCCAACACCGCCCAACAGGTTTGATACTTTCAGTAAATAGTTTTTAAAAAAACTATTCAATGTGTCGGCGAGTAGATACAAACTTCAAGTAAATTATCATCGCCGTGGGAATTTGTAAAAGCTGGGCTAACGCTCGAAACGTCAGCTTTTACAAATTCTTACGGCGATGATAATTTGTTTATCAACATTACTTGAATGTTGGATAATGTTTGACCAACATATTTGATCCGTTTGAACGGGCCTTTGAATAGACCAGAACAGTCTCCAGATTTCGAGACAGGGTTCGTAAAGATCTTTGAAAACAAAATTTCAGACTCTCCTAGACCTTTCCCTCCGATTTTCCTGACTCAAAATTAGGTTAGTTATATTTTCAGCCAAACGTTTTACAAACTGACAATGTTTCTACCAGGGACTTTGAAAAAATATATTTCTGATTTCCTCTGCACTTTTTCTCTGGGTTGTTAGAATTTTGTTTTCTCTACCTCAAGCTTTGTGAACAGAAAACGAGTAAAAGCTCCTCCTTTACAGTAAACAAATACTAAGAACATTTTTGTTATCACGTCTTCGTCATCCCAAGAACTCCAGAAAAGGTCTTTTCACGTTCTGCTTCTAGCGACAACAACGTACTGGTGCTCAGTTACACTGTATTGTGTTTACTATTGTTTTTTTGCTGTCATCATCGTTGTCGTCGGTGCCGTCCTCATTTCTTAAACTCCCATTTGCCTGTTATATATTAGTCTAGTTTGATAATTATGTGCGTGACGGTCGATACATCGGAGTCGCTCCTTACATTTTATTTAGAGCATCCATATCTCGGAAGTCAAGCAAAAAAAATCCAGACTTTTCCAGACATTGGGTTTGTTTTCCAGACTTTTACCTACTTCCAGACCTTTTCCAGTTTTTACACCCTGTACAAACCCTGTTGACAGGTAACCAGCTCGATACATGAGAACCTGATTAAGGTTACTTCAAAGTTTGGAAATTGAAAGAGTGAAACTGTTAGTACTGAAAAAAGCTTTCAATGAATGCATCGTACGCTACCCTCAAATCACACATTAGCTAACGAGTTATGAAATCACAATAATGGAAGAAAAAATTTAATGAATTAAAATTACATTTAGACATGTTTAGTTAGTCTAGTATCCTGGACCAAAACACATTTTTAAAAAACAAAACGGAGTGACACAACTCTTAAAGCTTTTCAGGGTTTAAAGAATTATGATGCAAACAAATCTTAAACAAATCCACATGAAAATACTTACGTCTGGAAAACCAGCCAAAACAAGAAGCCCAAACAGTGCACCAAGATCCACTACCTAAAGAAACAAAGGTGGTTTTTAAGACACAAAGAAAACATCACGAAGTGCACGTTAGTATAATAACAGAATTGCTTTCCAAAGCAATTTATGTACAGTGAGCTACAATTGCCGTGCAGTCTGATGGTGGTCACTGAAAATCTATTAGGGAAGTTTGAAAAATGCTCTAAAGGCCATCAGGAAACACGCAAAAACTTGGAAAAAAAGGTCAGTTATGTGTAACATCTTTTTAAATATAGTAACAGGTAACGCACACAGAGATTAAACAAAAAATGATGCAGAAGGTACAATAAGTTACTATAGCATAAGGAGCAGGGTGTGCTAGACTTAAATTTTATATATCCTCCCATAGAGTCGAAGAGGGCTTACAGCCAGAAAACATAACAGTTGAAGAATATAACTGCTACACTGCACGCTAGTGGTCATCTTCAACTATGATGGATGCGCATCAACTTCAAAAAAGATTTTATAAAAGATCTTTTCACAATCTGCCTGGTTAGCCTTGTTGGTAAGTTGCCAGTCTGCTGTACAGTAGGTTCGGATCACCCCGGGTCTTAAAATAACTGAGAAGAAAGTGCTGCTTTTGTTCTAACATCTGTAAAATGGTTAAAACTTCGCATTTTTCTACAATCTGCGCAAAAGAAATTAAGTTTCTAAAACATTTCTTACGGAAAAAGCAACACTCATGAAAAAAACTACAGCCTCCAAGATTCAGAAATAGTGCACTTACCTTGAAGTGACTATCGAGTCTGTCAAGGCAGCCACTGATATTTTCAGCTACTACAGCCTGCCACTGGTTTGAACCAGCAAGTTGTTGAAGGGTTGCAGCAATACCAGATGAAGAACCTAATTCAGATCTGAAAATGACATTTGTTTCCTTAGGGGTTATTAGAAACCTAATGCTCCGGAGGAGGAGGAGGGAAGAGAATTTACGGTACAAGTAAAATAGTAACACTCACAGGAAAAAAGAGGGGAGAGGGCGCACCATTAGCTTCTTTATAGCTGCCTTCAGTACTGATAAAACTACTAAGGTTCCACAAGATTACCTTTGCCAAGTTACATGAATTTCTTCAATATAAGTAAGAGGTGCTTCTAGAAGGAAATTTTCTTTAGCAATTAAGTTCAGAGTGTGCTAACACCAACATTTACCTTGCCAGATATTCTGCTCCAAGCCCAGCAAGGAAAGCAACGGATTCCTTCCCAATACTCTCTTCACTGCTGCTTTGACCTTCAGTTTTTGTGATGGGTTTTTTGCGACACATCTTTACAGCTTTGTCTGACAGCTTTTGGAACAGAGAAAACAAAGATGAAGGTATCAAAAGAAATGTCAAAAGTGTGTAGCAGTACAAAGGGGAATTTGTAGGAAAGTCAGGATTGTCGAGTGGTAAGTACTCGCCTTTCCTCCCAGGTAATAAATCAGGGTTTTCAGTGGAAGAGTTTCGGAAAGGTCCCAGGGACCCACTCTTTCTTTCATTAGGTGTCCCAAACGAACCAACAGGGAGCCACCTAAACAAGGGGATAATGAATTTACCGGCTTAAAAATTAATTTGATTTGCTAAATGTAAAAGTCATGACTTCAGCTTGCTGGAGTGCTACAGTAAGCAGCAGTGATAATTAATACCCAGTCAGAATTTGTTTATTAAACTAAAATTCAAATTTCCTCGCATGTGAGTCAGCGTGTGAACACTTAAGTAACTATTTTAAAATGGTTGTAAGAAAGATGGGTGAATCTTGAAGTAGGGTAGTTTTCCTCTGATAGGAAAAAAAAGACTTTTCGACCAACAAATTTTCATTGAAGTAATTTTAAGTCTTTAGAAGAAGAAGCAAAACTGATGTGAGTCCAATTACATTTTGCAAACTTTTACAGTTCAAAGCCGGGCCACATGTTATTCAGGTGAAGAAAGTTACAACAGCAACACGACTGACTGATTTTTAGTAAATGCAAAAGCAAGGTTTATCGATTTCACAGGGAAACTGGGCTTTGCGTAAGAGAGGGTTTGTATAGATCTTTCAATGCAAAATTCTAGACTATTTCAAAACTTTTTTTTAACTAAAATTTAGGTCAGTAATTTTTTTTGGACAAAAGCTTTACAAACTGACAGTGCCAACAGTTCAAATTTAATAAACTAGACAGTTGACCCATTGGACTCACACTTATAAATTTCGTGCGCCTAAATCTCTGCAAAACTAATGTAGTAGGGAGTCAGTAGGGTTTATTCACTGTATAGCACGCCAAGAAAAACCAGAATTTTTTAATGCTTTTGCCCTATTTTCCAGAATTTAGTTTTACTTTCAAAACTCTCTCTAAACCTGGTATGAGTAGTAATAAAATCTTGTTACAAACCATAGGACTGCTGCACTGCAGAAACTTTGCAAGAATTCCTAGAGCTAAACTACGAGTTTCTTCATCAACACGCCCATTCCTGTAATGCAGAACAAGATTAAAAGTTTTTTCAGTTACATCTGAAACGAACTACCGATGGACTAAAAAATGCACCTTCACCTTCATTTTTAAGGAATAAACTTTGATACAAAATTGTAATGGTACACATTAATGGGTGTTTTAAGTTTTCAGCCTACAACTTTAGTTTGCACCGAATACCTGCAAACCTTCTTATCATCGTCTTATATCATTCTCTCAATGAGGCTGATGATCTCTCCAAAACTCTGCAAGCGGGAGTGATATCGCAGTTGTCATGCAGAATTAAACTGAAAACACTGCTCGGGCCGTACATTGAAATATTTCAGACACTCTTGCTGACTTGTGACGGAAGATAGAGAAAAGATCAGGGGCTTTTTCTCTGAAAAATAGCGAACTTTTGGGAGCAATGGCAGAAAGATAGGTCATGTTTAGGGCTTTTATCTAGAGAAAATAATAGTGCTCACCTTTCTATCACTGATATTCAAGCAGAAACATATCCAAATGAAAACTGGTCAATGAAAATGATAGAATGGGAATGGATTGTGCAACTCTCGTCTTGAAAACGGCTGATAGGGATTGAACATTAGAGAGCTGACGCCACTGACTTTGTTGAAGTTGAAAAATCATTTACGGTTCTTTAATTCACAATTAAACTCCTGATGCAGATTTCATGTCAAGTACTTTTAAGAACACCAGTTGCCTCAATGATCACAAAATAGGGGAAAAAGTGGGAATTTTAGGGAAAACCACAACGCCTGATTTTTTTTGTGATATCCTGTATGGTTAAAGGTAAAACTAAAAATTTCTTTCAGAAAGGCAAAACATTTTTCCCAGAAAAAAAAAAACATGAATAAAAACATGAAAAATGGAAGACAAGTAGTCTCTTAGTGAGTATTAAAATAGAACCTAACAGCTAACATGAATAGAAGATAATTTAAATATGAAACAGACAGCAAAAAAGAACCATCATGCAATTGAGAGGCTGTCTCTGTAATTTCCTCACGGTCATTTCGAATCAAAACTTAGCTTTCGCTGTCCTTTTGGTCATTGTAAGCACATTATAACTAAGTAACAAAATGATAATTAGAGGGAAGAGATATCGATGTTTTCAGAAAATATCGACTGTGAATGAATGTGGCTCCGGGACCCTTAAAATTGACTAACCAAAACCCCAATAATTAAGCCAATGCAAGGCGCACTTTCTCCGTGAAAAAAGACTTTCAAAAGATCAAACGTCTATGGTATTGTTGTATAACTTAATCTCTTTCAAATGGTAGATAGCAACTTTCCAGGCTTTAAATATTTCCTGCTTAGCAATGGGCAAACTCTGATGCAGTTCGGCAAAATTGACAGAAGCTCAAAAACACAGATGTTTTAGCAAGCCACTTTACTCAACCTGCACTTTCGTGGGGGTTGAATTTTATTTTATCGAAAGTTCATACCATGTAGTTTAGCTATCAGCAAAGTGTCATCTCTTGTTGTTTTTAGCTGCTTACTTTACAAAGATCCACATTGTACAAGAAATAGTGATGTCGAGGACATGGCTGAATACTTGATAAACGAAGCCAGCTAACGACAATTAAGCATCTTTATATGGGATCTTCATTTAGCGACGAATAACGTCTTTTAAGCTCTGTTTTTAGTGTTTTATAGCCATTTTGAGCCAAAATAAATTTAAGGAAATTAGAGACAGCCTCTTAAAGTATCCTGAAGAATAATAAAATGTAAAAAACAGCTAAAAGGCACAAGATTCAAATATTTTAACAGAACTGAACACGTGGAATTCGCCTTACTTTACAATTTTAAAAAGTGATGGAAGGAAGCTATCTGCGATGAAATCTTCAATCCCCAAGCAACACTTTGTCCAATGGCCCAGCTTAAAATAAATAAAGGAAACGTATTATTAAGACTAATATTAATTAATAATTAGACTACTATTATCATTATTTTTTCTAACCGTTTACTGAATTGTGTAGGATAATATACTGTACAAGTGAGTAGGCAAATGAAGTTTATCTTCAAGGGCTAAAAACATCTTCCAACAAAGTTCTGCACTTTTTATGTTAGCCGTTTTTAATCTTCCATAGCACAAATACCTGATCAATTTCTGTTTTAACAACGAAATGTCTTATTTATTGAGTGCGATGCATTTCAAACAAATTCGAAGAATCGGTGTTCTCACAATAGAGCTTGAATTTTGCCAAGCTATGTTTGGGCTTAGTTAAGGTTTTTTGCTGAGCCGTTTTACCTGAGTAACTATCAGTAGCCTGTAATCAACTGAGAGTGAATTGTAGGTGCAGTTATCAATCATTCATATTGGGGCAACTTGTCGGTTCAGACCATTTGCATTTGATTGCAACATGGAGTAAAGAAAACATTTGGCGTATTGACGTCTTAACGTGAGAAATGTTCGCCTGGACCCGCAATTTACTCATGCAAACATCACACCATTTAAACGATTTCGACTAGCGGACCAAAGGAGAATTTTATCTCTAATGAGATTTTTTGTTCTTGGGTCCATAAGTCGTGTCCAGGGATGGTTTTTCTTGGCTAGAAACTTTCTTTGTATCGTTTGAAGTTTCCGATGCAAATGCGCTTTGTTACTGTAGTTTCATGCTCCATCGATGCCTCATAATCGCGATAATTACTAATTTGCTAAGCAAAATACCTTATAACACCTTTTTTGGAGTGTTTACAACAGCATTTAGCTACACAGTGTAAAAAGCCCAATGTGTAGTTTTAATAAAGTTGATTCTGACAGATTTTCATAATAAAGTAAAGACCTTGCGTACGAACCTAGTTTTTACGAACCTCTTAGGCTAACATCTGCCAGTGAGACCCCCTCTAAACAAGAGCCTGTTAAGTCTAGTATTTGAAACAGGTTCTTAACTGAGTTTAACTGGACAAGGTATTAAAGTACATGCATGTTATGTTCGGAAGGAGGACTTCCAAATTCATGTGATCAGTGCTTTAATTTTTCTTATTTTAGTATATTAGTTTTGCTTATTTAGTATAGAGATTTTATATAAGAAATAGGATGAATAACACTATATTACCTACAATGTAATTTTTTCTTCAGAAAATTAAGGACCTATTTAAGAAACCTAAATATCCTAAATTTGTGCTAATTAACATTTATATAAGGAACTGTCTAGACTAATATGGGAAAACGCAGGCTTTTACTTGCAGGGTTTTTACAGTTGGTTGTACCTTTTACCTTTACGTCTTTGCATGTTACTTCAAACACAAATGAAACCCTGAAACCCAGGAAAGCGATTCTGGACTGTTTGACTTAATGTCATTCACATACAACCGTATTAGTTGGTTCTCACATCAGATAGTTATTACCAATCTTACACTGTTTGTATTAAAACCGTTTCATGAAAGGAGCAAAGAAAACCACCAACCAGAGGAGCTAAGGCTGCGCAAAAAGTAGAGACAGAAAAATCAGTCTCAGATCTACAGTACAGTCCAACTTCACCTGCAACTTGTGAAGAAAAGGATTAACTTCCAAGGATCGGTTTTCTTAGCAACACCAGATTTTGCTGTCAAAAGGACTGACCAAGAAAATGGGAGACTTTACCATCTTTCGAGATGGACGAACGCCTACTATTACCACATGGTAAGTGTTACTAATACAACAAGGCAAGCCAAACAATGTATGTATTTATTACAGAATATTTGGCTTGTCTTGCTATATTAATTATCACGTACCTTGGAGTCTTGAGGTAGTATTGCCCCAAGAAGACCCAGAACTCTTTCCTGCGCTTTTTTGGCGAAAATTTGATCTGGATCCTCGTCATTTGATGTCGTACTGCTATTAACACTCTCAACAGATGTTACAGTTTCTACCGTACTTTGACTTTCATTTTTCTTCGTCTCTACTGAAGATGTTCTCGAAGGCAAAGAACTGTCAATGTTTTCATTTTTTCTCTCTTCTGAGGGACTTCCTTTCTCTTTGCCTTCAGCAGATTCCTTTTCTGGCATTAAGAGCTTCTCAGGAGGTTGTTCCATTGATGTTGTCGAACTCTCCCCAGTGGGATTATCTTCACTGCCCACTTCTCTAGCAGGTAAATCATCTTTTCCTATAGCAACTAAGGTTTCATTTGGTTTACTGTCACTTTCAGATTCTTTCATTGCACCGGAATCAACACACATACTTCCCTGACTTTGCTGTATCGACTCTGCTGCTACTACTCCTGGTGCTGTTACTGTAGTTTCATTACCACTTCTTTTCGTCTCCTGATCAAGAACCTCTTTAATCAATTTATGGAGACTCTTGACGTCTCCAGGTACCACACTTGTGTTGCCCTCCTTTGGCTCTCTCCCAGGAGCTGATTTAGTATCACTACTAGCACAAGTTCCTGGTTCGGGAACTGTACTTACTGTGGACTTTTCAACACTTTGGTCTTTCGATTGGCATTCAGTTGCTGACTCAGCACCACTGACTGCTGATGATCCCTCGCTTGAAACCGATGATTGCGACTTTGCCTTGCTTCCCTTGTCTTTTGTTCAAAAGAAAATAAATTAGATACCAGAAAAGAATTAATGCAATTAAGGTACGTGGCAAAATGGTTTGACTTGAGGTAAAGTTCAAAGAGATCTTACCTATTAGAACATTCTTCGTTGCAAAGACAACTTATAAAAAAGTTATTACATATTAGGAGATTGAAATCAATTTAATCTACGAGTTTTTTATGTTATAACAAGAACAAGCAAACACAACCATTTCAGCTCCAACTACCTAAGTACACTAGTGGAAAGACCTCAGTTTTAATATAATCCAAAAATTGAATCCACACACCCTCAAAACTTGAAATATCGGAGATTTTTTCAAGGATTTTTCCTGAGCGTTTTGAATTGGGACAATTACTTTCACAACAGGTTCATGTAACCTTTTCATATTACTAATATATGAAAACACAATGTCACCAATTTTGATAGTCACCTAAAAAATCAATTATTTTTGTGAGTTTCTTTCAAATGCTGCTTTCTGGGATTATCCTGAGCTTAAATAAAAAATTCCAGGCGTTTTCCAAATTTTCCAGGGCGCATACGAGCCCTGACTTTGGTATAACATTAGCTACACAACCAACAGAAAGTACCTTCTGTCTTTGTTTTACGAGTATAAGTAAGGCATCTGGTTAGTAGGTCAATGCACTCCATATGCAGTAGACCAGCAGTGCGCAAGTAGTCCGGATTCAAATCTAAGACATAACAAGTTGTTTTAGAATAACAATTAGTTAATCTCCTTATCATGAGAACATCCGAAAAAAGGATGTCCGAATTGAATAATTACCAAAGATAACCATTTAGAAATAGCAAAAGATAAGCTAGAAAAATGCTAGAAAAAGCGCAACTATGCTTTAAAGATACAGCTACATTAAGTAATTTAATCTATATATCAGGGTCAGCTAGGAAGGAGGGGGGAGTATTATACCAGTATATAAAAAGAAATTCGCCAAAATACCCAAAATTCCTTCCAATATACTCACAATTAATCAAACCGTTGTGTACTGTATAACCGAAATTAGTAATTAGCGAAGCAAGCGGTGTATGGAATATACCCATATTTAAGCTGAAATATACAGTATACCCGACTTAAAAAGCTCCTGTATACCGTATACTCCAAATCTCTGACTGACCCTGATATATAAAATGAAATAGCGTAGAGATAAATAAAAAAAGAAATAAAAAGAAAAATTAAGTGGAAGGAAAAGAACTAAACAGGCCATTTCCGAATTACGCTCATTCAATGCTCACAAACAGAACCATCAAGTCGAGCCAAGTTCTTAAAATACAGCAACTGTATCAGAAGTTAGGACTTGGCCTCGACTAGAAGGCTTTGTTTGTAAACAATGGAGCGTAATTCGGAAATGGGCTATTTCAAAGCATATTGAGAAAAGTTTGTATTCTTATCGAGATGGTACTATATAAAGACATAGCAATTTTTTTAAACTTGGGGAGTCAGGTCGGCGTAGTGGTCATCACTCGTGCTTCCCACCTCTACGACCCAGGTTCGACTTCCGGGCTCCGCACGTGGGCTGAGATTTGTCAATCTCTATCTGACTCCGAGGGTTTTTCTCCGGGTACTCCGGTTTTCCTCCCTCCTTGACGCTGTGCTCCGAGGTCATGCATGGACCGTATAGCAGCAGCCAGAGGCGCCTATATATGCTTTTGGTCCGACCTCGTTGAGCTGCGCTGCCTCTGTAGTTTGAGGCGGTGATGAGTGTGAGTCTTTCTTTCTTTTCTTTTCTTGCAATAAGTCGACTCACAGTATTTTTGAGGTAAATGAAATAATAAATACTAACAAAGCAAGTACCGAAGGCTCAAGAGGAGAGTCGCCTTGTTTTGCTTACCGGGGACAAAATTTTAAAAGTCAAGATCGTGGTTGGTGCGTACAAGGGAGTTTCTGCTGACGTCATTGTTTACATTATGCTTCATTAGCATAAGTCGGAGAAAGAACAAAGATAAACAACAACTGACTTTAAAAACTTGAGAATACTTATCAAATGAAAAAAGTAACAACTTCCGGCTTTATATGTGTCGGTTCAAAGAAGAAATCGCTGCTCAAAAAACCTCAAAACAGCTGGAGGCAAGAACGATAATGAGCCCATACAATCTTTCAAAAATTTCCAATTTCTAAAACCACATCAAGGAAAAATACTCGGCATATCAATCTCATACTTTCAGAGAAAGTTCGTTTTGCAGAGCCATTTCATTATTCAAAAGCTTTTGTAGCTGAATTAGAAAGAACAGTGCGTATGCTAATGAGGCAAAAAATGTAAACAGAAACTCGCCCATTGACCAATCATTCACTGATATGGAAATCAATCAAAACTTGATTTCTTGCATCAAAGTTCCGGTATTTCTTTTAGACAGCGAAAGTATCTCGAAGTTATGTTTTCTGCTTTTAATATTTAAAATTCATGCTTGAAAGTCTGTTACTTTAGACGTCATAGAGGCGTAAAAGATTTTCATTATTTTCCCACGTCCTCTCACAACAGAACATTGCTTAATTATAAACATGTGCAGCCATGTTTTATTCCTCTATAATTGGCTGAACGTCTAAAAGAAGTGTTACAAACAGTTAAAATTTAGATCAGAGTTGTATTGTTCCGCAGCAGGATTCCCACTGAAAATTACGACTGAAATTCAACGACTTTTTCCATGATCCCAAGTCATTTTCCAGGCTTCCTCTGTTGGTACTTTAGATACCTCGTATGTGCTATAACAAAATGCACGTTCAGGAAACTAACTCATCCATGTGCAGCCACTTTGTTAACTTATCGAAACAATTTCACAAAATTACAAGGGCAGTTGAAATTTTCATTTAGCTATGTAGGCAAAATAATGAAATTCAATGACTTTTCTATAACCTTCTTTTCCAAATTCCATGACTTTTCCAGATCTTGAAAATACATTTTCAAAATTTGATGACTTTTCATGACCGTGGGAACCCTGCACACGATGAAAATACTGCTTACTGGTTTTATCTGGTTCGTTTATGGTCTTCGCCAGGGACATTGCAAGAGCAGCAAACTGCAGCCAGGAGTGATGATGGGTGTAGGTCTGTACCAGACTGCTTGGGTGATTTGAGGTCACATCTAAAAGATACATCGAGTGTCAGTCCACGTTATGATTTTCAAACTGATTCGTGTACATATACCATTCCAAAACAATGTATATATAGTGCAATTAGCTATAACGTTGATATCAATATAAAAACACTATATTATCCATGTCATTAGAATTGGTACTAAATTACTGAATTCTTAGAAAATATAAATTTTTCTAGATTTGTTTTCATTTTATTTCATTTTATTAAGCATAGCTCCTTTTAAAAGATAACGAGACTGGCTTTTTCTTCTCAAAAATAGATTAGTTTTCCCCTCTCCGAAAACAGACGTATCTATCTATTCTTGTTACTTTGTAAATATATTTGCTAAATTAAAGTTAGGTATAATGCATTTGTAACTATTTGTGCGTGGTGTTATGTGTATTGTAAATATATTTGCTAAATTAGTTAAAATTAGGTATAATGAATTTGTAACTATTTGTGCGTGGTGTTGTGTGTATGTGCTCCCCTCCGACCGAGTAATTTAAATTAAATTTGATATTCTGGCTCCCTGATATTTTAGCTCTTAGTTATTTCAGGGTTCTAGTACCAATGGAATATTTTTATTTTTTGCAATTGTACTTTTTTAAAGTAATCCGGCAAATAAAATTGTTTGCAGCAAGTGCTTTTCTTAGTATTCTGATATCTAGTATTATCAATATTAAAAACTTTACCCTGAAGGACTTTAGTCCGAAACGTTGTAAATCAACTTTTTCCAAGAAGAGTGTAGATTGATTGATACAAATTTATGTGTTGCCATGATGTTGTGAATCGAGAGTGTTCTTTTTAGTTGCAAGCAACATGGCTGCCACACCACGTTTACCACAAACGTAATCATGTGACGTGCAGTAAACATCAAACATCTGACTGCTGACTTCTAACTACGGTTTACTATTTGCAGTGATAGCACAAACCTCTATCTTAATTTCCCTATTGACACAATTCAAATGGACGTACCTGTTTTTATGGGGAATTTCGTCATTCTGTGAGAAGAGGAGTGCCTAAAAGGGAACACAGACAGGTACAACTTCTCATTCTCTCTTGCAAGTATTTTCAAACTTCTAACTTCACAAAAACAAACAGTAAATAAAATGGATCAAAAACAACAAACACTTACCGAGGCGGGAATTTACCGAATGTGTTGCAGCCAATACAAAGGTCAAAGTTATCACAATCATTACAGTTAAAGCGAGTTCCAACGATGAATGAGTTACATCCATCACACTTGAATCTAATTCCAAAGAAGAAACCAAGTGCAAATATTAGACACTAAACAAACTTCGTTATACAAGAAACACAGTTTAAAAAACTTATCACAGCCATTGAAAGCATGATTAGCTAAATCCTTTACAAGCATAAATGACCCATTGGGGCCGGTGTTTATCTCCAATTTCCGTAGTGTTAAGTCAGTGGATGGGAGTCATCGGCAGGACAATAATCCGTTGAAGGTTAGCCCTCAGCAGAAGATGGTACACATTTTATAGACCTCATAAAGATGGAAAGCTGAGTCAGCTTTGGTGGAAAGAAGATTACACAAATACTTTAAATGTTAGAACCACTAGTTCTCATTTAAATCTGAGGATTTGGGGGACGACATCAGTTCATGATTCAAAAGTCTGGATGTATGAAAAAAATGAAATAAAACGGTGGCTCAGTCCTTATTTTACATTTTACATGAGTAAAGCGTGTTTTTTGGTAGAATCTTGATACGAAATTCACACTTTCTGGAAAATTAATGACAGTCATTGTTAAGAAGCAGCACCGTGATTGATTATCTTGTGGTGGCCTCGGTTCACATCATCGCACTGTGATTTCAACATTCTGAGTAGAAAATTACTTAATACCATACTTACTTCAAGTCAACAACTTCATGAAATTCCAAGTGACCATTTGGCCTCACACCACCTACACGAATTAAGCCGCAAAAATGTATGAAAGTCAACAATAATGTAATTTTTTTTTAAAATACTGCCCACTTGTGCCTTTTAACTTACTCAAATAACAAGCGCTACACAAATCCAAGTCTTGACAGTTGAGGCATCGATAACGTCTTCCCGGCAAGTTGACGTCACAACCATCACACGTGATTACAACATTGAGACTGTCAGAGAATCTAGCGACAAATAAGTGCATTCGCTGGAGAAGAAATAATGCATGGAATTAGAAAGGCATGTTTGAACATAAGTTTCTAGAATTTGTGCTGCAACAATAATTTTTTTATCTTTATAAATAACTGCTCTTGTGTTACAAGATTAATAAATTTAGTATAAATCTGCAGCTTGGAAAGAACTATGGAAGAAATTAATAGTTTTGATGAGTTTGGGCCTACATGATATAACAACCATGCTCTGCAGCGGCCGGCTTCGCTGGTTCGGCCATACGCAGTGTGCAACAACAAGTGGTATTGCCAACATGTGACCAACTTTACTGTCCCCAGCAGCAGAGGCCATTGTGGTCTACCTAGGAAAACGTGGGCTGAATGTCTCCGGGGGGACCTTAAAGAACTAAACTTGACCACAGTAGACCCACAGGACAGAACCGCGTGGAGAAGAGCTGTCCGCATTAGCCTCATGCAGCCTTTTCCTTACATGGCACTGTAGCATGGAAAATATAGGACTACACGCAAATCAAAAATAAGGATATGATGATGATGATGAAGTCATTAACGGGGAACCATGGATATATTAAGCCAAGCAGTTAGCTGGACCCGATGTTCCATCCCTAAGAATCAAGTTAAGTGACCCATTCCCTACGTGAGTTCCTATAGCTCAGCAGGTAGAGCATCTGACCGGTAATCAGAGGGTCATGGGTTCGATTCCCATCAGGAATTCAAACTTTTTTCTTTTGAAAAAAAAAAAAAATTTAAGACATCAAAAAAACTATTCTTCCTTTAAAAGGTTATCAGTTAATTTCTCATTATAAGCTTCCACTTTTTTTTCTTGTAGGAGTTTTACATTTAGTTTTTCAACTTGGACCATTTTTTGAACACCTAAAATCACCTTTTAATGCCAAAACAGAATTTGGTTCTTTTACCAGATTAAAAATAAGAACGTGACCATAATGCCAAGCTTTACATGTGTTCTTTACCTATACGTTTCAAAAATCGATCAAAAACATGGATCAGTATCACTGGAAATTTAATGTCTTTTTTCAGTCCTGGCAGAAACTTGGACTGATGTAAGATCTTTCAAGACAATAAAAGTATAAAAGGGAAAAATATAACTATTTCAGAATCTGCAGGAGACTCTGATAACATAACCACAAACACGACCAATGGTATATTGACAAATCTCCCAGGTTACATTTCGGAGAAATTGGTTTTTCACTTAATCTTCTAAAGCACAATCTGCCTGGTAAATTGTTTTACTGAAGGAAAGTGCAATGTACTCATATAATTTGCTGATACCATTTAGGTATTATATACGTTAAGCTTGAGAAAGGCATGAACTTAATCTTGGATACCAGAATGTCGGGAATGGGAGCCATCTTTGACTGATGGAGTGGTTCGATTCAGCCTTAATTTCATGCAGGAACAAATAATACCCAATTGGTACAAGTGTCTTCGGAATAGGTATTTCAACTTTCGTCCACTTTTTTTCTTTTGGTTGTTTTAATCGATTTTCCTCAAGGGAGTTAAAATAAAATTTGAGTAAATTTTACCGGAAGAGTGAACACCGAAACCATGGTAAACAAATTGCTCATCAAAACAAAGTCCACAGAAGATCGCTGTATCAGGTTTCTGTAAACTATAGCCGGACTTTATCAGCCTGTACATGATGACTCATAGTAGTTAGAGAGATTGTAAATCATCCGCCTCATTACACCACGATTGTTAGTTGGTACACTAACAACCCAGTTTGTTTCAGAAATACTGCAACTACACATTCTAAACCTGGTGATGGTCAAGTCCATGTTCATTTTATAACATTATATGGTATAAATTTCTAACCTTCATTCATTATAGAATGCTTTTTAATCTTTCACTATTATTTAGCAGGAGTTATTCAGAGAGATTACGATGAACCCGATTGAACTCACCCTCTTCTGTTCGTCAGAGACACTGTTACTCTGCATGGTGCTCCACCAGGCTTCAAAGTTACTTTTGGCGTCCTCAAACCACTTCATCCCTTCCTGATACTGATCAAGTTCCTGCTGCTCGCTAAGCTCGTTTATATCAGACTTAGGAATAACTACCGTGGCTACAAGCAAGGAACACAAATAGATGCGTCACCCAATTGAATACAGAATGGAGGAAAGTGTTTAGAAAAGGATAATCTAGAGTTCATAACCCATCATTATTTTTAAAGATAATGAGCTAATATCCTTATTTAGAACATAATCCCAAAATAACGTGTATTCTGATTGGCTATACAGTGAAACCCCGTTAATACGACCACCAATTGGCTGAAATAATTCGTCGTATTAACGGGATATGGTCATATTTCAAAAGCTGGTATTTTTCAAATGGTGTGTGTTTCAACTGCATCTCTGTCACTTTTCAAAACCACTGTCCTCAAACATCTTTACTTCATTGAAACTTAACTATGTTATTCTGATTTAATTGGCGTTCACTTAATGAACGTTTTCACTCTAACAATTTCAATTTGCCATGTATCAGACACTTTCATAGTTGTTTGAGTTTTTTAACATGTTGATTTCTGTATCTGGGCTTGAGAGAGATCATGATATTTCAGGATGGTAAGGAAGGAGATTAATTTAAACTTGGGTTGTAAACGAACTTACAAGACAAGTTTAATTCAATTAATTTAATTTCAATTATTTTGAATTAAGAACAATATATTCATATTCTAAGTCAGTTTGTTCCTTTTAAATATTATTCCAGGTAAGAGAGAAGGGTTTATCAGATTATATAGTTTTGATGTTTTGGTGGATAGGTACTGAGACACGAAGTGGCAGCTGAGGGGTGAATAATACTTGGTTATTCACCTCTTAGTTATCCAATCAGAACACGCAAAAAACACTATTCACTTGTATAACATATATGAAAGGCTTTTATAAACATATATTTATTTGCACTGATAAAATATCCGCAGCAAAACAAGAAAGTACCTTTTGCAGTGTCAAGGAAGAACTCAGGTAACCGAACATCCAGAATAAAGGTATGGTCGTATGCCTAGAAGTAATAATAACAAAGTCTCGTTAATTCTCACTGTATCACATATCGCTTTTACTAAACTAAGCACCCTAGTCGTTTATTTCGTTTTAGAACACTGAGAGGGCATTTATTCGAGGTGGGAGTTTATTGGGGTGAATAATACGGTATTAAAAAATATTAACAACTGAGTGAATCTACCGTTATTGTAAACAGCAACAACTAGGAACTAAAAAAATGTTCTATTATCTAAATTAGAATTTAGCTTGCGGATAGTTCCATATAGGCTGTTCCATACCTTCCATTCTGTATCCAACAGATGTAACACGAAAGCTCTTAAGCACTCAAATGCAGCTGAGCTGAATCTAACGAATGAATAAAACATTATAAATGTTAAATAAGAAGCTTTAATAATATATAAGTAACATTTGGGGTAGACTTTGAATTCACAAAGCCATAAATAAAAGCCAAATCAGTAAAAGTCCACGTCAGTTGTCGGCTTAGCCACGTGCGAACATTTCCACATTTTTTCAAACAAGGAAAAGTGGCTTCAAATTTGCAGCTTCAGTTTTCGGAAGATGTGGGTTGTTGCGTCAACCCTAAATTGTGTAACATTCAAATTGCTCTACTCACAAACTCGATCATTTGATACTAAAAACACACACATAACACCATATCAGGCCCAAAGCAAATAACAATCTCTACACATTTAGTTTGGGATACATAAGCTGAAGCACATATCATTATTGCTCTCATTAGCTTATTTATACACAGGAAAATAATCAGTGAATTAAAAAAAATAGTTTCCAAGATTGGTGTGTGTGAGACTGCCTAATGAAAGTTAAACTAAGCTAAATCATTTTACGATTACAATTACAAGATTTTTAAACTTCTTACCTAGTTGACCCGTCGATGATTTGTTCAATTCTACTTGTGCAGTCTTGATTGTGTTTGTTCATAATAGTTGAGTCAGCAGGTTATGAAACTCGATGACTATATTTGTTTCGTTTTTTTTTCTTTCCCTATTGTTTATGATTTTGCTAAATCGTTTAACAGGCCCATTAGAGCCGTGCTTATCCCTGGTTTCTATAGTGATAAGCGGATGAGAGTCATTGACTTCCCCTGGACGGGACACTAATCCGTCGCAGGTTAGCCCCAACCAGAAGTTGGTACTCATTCTACCGACTTTGGGAGGATAAAAAGCTGAGTCAAATTTGGCGAAAAGATGGTCACACAAATGTTCAACACTCAGCTGAGCCCGGGGTTGAACCTGGGACTTTGTGGTTAGAAGGAAGGATCTTACCACTGCCCCAACCACACTGCCGAATGAAATTTTATGTTTAAACAACTGATGGGAAACCATTTTTTTACATCAAGGGGAAGGCTATTCTAAAATTGGCGTTTCTCTGTAGCTAGAGCTGCGCTTTGGATCATTTGCGCGGGGTTTTTGGAAGCGACATTTTTTTCCCACGTTTCTTTAATCATAACCTGGATAATGCAGAGATTTAAACGTAGAAATTACTAGATGCTTTTTCTTTAATTTGCTAAATTATCCCAGTTAAGTGAATCCAGTACGGGACCTGACTTGCAACCAAATTTCATCTGGTGATAACAGTTTTGTAGTTTATAATAGTGTGCGTTGTGAACTCCATACCAAACTCAGCTTCTGTAGTCAAACAGTGGTTCAATGAGTGCCTTATAACTCATCTTCAGTGAATTGTCTTCATACTATTACGATAATGACAGCAGACAGCTGATGATAAAATCCTAATATTATTTTATTATTTAAAGAAAAGTGTCTTATAAGGTTTTCTACCACTGAGAAATGTCGTACCTAAACACACGTAAAAATACGATTTTTTTACATGTGTAAATATCACTTTTCAGCCAATCAGTGACCTTGATTTTTCAAAAATTTTCAAAACACGCAAAATTACTTAAAA
>JAOCPT020133456.1:0-14074 GCA_026546935.2 Palythoa grandiflora | reverse complement strand
TTTAGTCCACATCGCGGAGTTTTGATCGCCACAAAACGATCATTCTCGAGTATATTAAGAATATATTTTTGTCTCGGCAATCTGCCACGTTTACATTTGTAATCGCGGATTATTATTTCAAAAAGACGTATATAAAGAGCAGGATACTGTTGTTATTTGAGGAAATTTCGTACTTGTTTACATTTGCTTTCGCGCGCTTTCGAGATCGTAATTTAAATTGAAAATCGAGTGGAGAAATATTAATTCTTGTCTTCAGCCTTAATAAAGCCTATGAATGTGAATGTTAACCTTTTGTTCACTCAATATATACTACAGTGTGAGTTTAGAATAAACTATAATCACAGGCACTACGAAGTACTGACGACCACGCGCAAGA
Organism: Palythoa grandiflora; assembly: GCA_026546935.2. Lineage (NCBI taxonomy): Eukaryota > Metazoa > Cnidaria > Anthozoa > Zoantharia > Sphenopidae > Palythoa > Palythoa grandiflora. Next base: position 13,698 of record JAOCPT020133456.1, on the reverse strand, counting down.
TTTCTTACTTTTTCACAAATTCTGTTTTAGTTTTAAGGCCTTTAAGCGAATCACCGCGGCATCGCAGCCAGAAGCGAAGCTCATCCACTTTTAACGATGCTTGGTTTCTTCTGCCGAGAGAAGATCCAGGAATATCGCTTTTGAGTAAATTAATGTCATCCATGACAGTCCAAATAGGTAAACTACAACAAAAATACCGAGAAGTTGGCCTGACGGGCCTCGACTTTATGTAACTCGTACCCAGTCAACGCTCTTTTTTCATAGCGTGTATAATGTCATTAAAATGTCATGTAAATATTTCTTCTTTTAATCACCTCCTTTTTCCAGAAGTATAACTATATCTTAAACATTCTCCAATAAAAGATTATAGTATACAAGCAATAATAAAAGTTATCGCACGGCAACAGATCGATAAAAATACGTTTCAAAAATCTTAAAAGTCCTAGGTATGCGTAATGTACAAAACTGTGCCCACTTTGTATTTACAATCTTTTCTATCCTGCTAATATCAATGTTCGACTCGTTCCTGGTTGATCTGGAGCCTCTTACACGTAAAAATGGTCAGTGATTTTAAAAGGTTAAAAGACAGTTTTTCTCTACGCCAATGAATTACAATGCTATCTATGTTATACTCCATTTTCGCCGGTTTCTGAGTGTTAAGCGGATGACAGTCATTTTACCGACCATGGGACGATGGAAAGCTGAGTCAACTTTTGCGGAAAAGAGGGTCACACAAAATGTTCAACGCTCGATTGAGCTGGGGTTTCAACCCGGGACCTTGTGGTTGGAAGGCAAAGATATTCCATTGCGCCAACCACACCGCCGTACATTGGCCAATGTAGAGATCTTAATATTAAGTGATACTGATACAGGTACGTGGTTCCTAACCTCGACTAAGGGAAGAAAGAAATGCAAGGTTAAAGTACCTGGCGGGAAGACTTGGTGAGCCTAGCAATTCTTTCCGCTGATTGCATGGTCTTGCTTTGTGGGTTGTCATTCTTACATATGAAGACTCTTGTGTTTGGCAGGTGTGACCATGTTGGACCCAGGGCAGGTTTGCTTGATAGGGGAGACTTGGTATCAGACACCACATTATTTGTTGCCTAAAAATTGGATCATAGTAGTTTTGGTTACTATAGTAACTCACCCTAAAGCAGATTGAAATTGGGTCCAATCTGAGTGCTAAAAAAGTTTTTTTGACAGCCGGTTAATTTCTTGGTTTACAAGTATTACATATTTGTCATGAAATTATGAAAACTAGAAAGATGGCTAGAAGTGCATATTTATCCATGCCGAAAGGTTTCATACTTGTACTAGTTTAAATTCAATTTACAATTTTCAGCAGACATCACATGTTTAAAAATTTTTTAATCAGTTGGGGGTGGGGAGGGGGAGGTTAAATAAGCCACCCAACCCCCTCTCCTCTTGTTCCACAGGAGCTCGTTTTTTACAAATCTTAGTCTTACTAAAACATTCAAGATTGACTAATTTATTTATTTATTTGATAAACAGCGAAGATTTTGAAGAAAAACTAATATTACTGCCCCGAAATTTCATTTACTACTGGGCAAGATACAATCAAACGACAAAATGACTTCTGTTCAATAAATTATTTAAACTGTTTCACCACAGTTCTCAAATCAGGTGTCTCTCTCTTAATCCTGTAAGCTCTGTCATATCAGGAGAATAGGGCATGCACCACATCCCTCCATCGGTCTCGATTTCTGGTGATTTGCTTTGCTTAAGGCCATTTAAACTTGATGTTCTGGAGTTTGATTGCAGGTAAATATCTTTGTCTTGTCATGTTGGGTCTTCCTCACTTCTGCTTGCCTTGAGAATTCCAGTCAAGGGGCATCCTTGTGATGCTTCCCTCTTGACGCACGTTGTGGCCGATCCAATGCCATTTTCGAAGAAAGCTGTTAATGAAAATGCGGATCTTGCGCTGGATAAACTTGGTTTGCCTCCACGTTTCTGCACCATATAGTAGGGCGGACTTAACGTTGCAACTTGGTTTTGGTAGAAAAGCTTCTGGTCTGCCTTATTGGACATAGGATGATGATGGCTTGAAGGGCTTTGCTGACTCTGGCACTGACGTCCTTTTCTGTTCTTCATTTTTTGATCACTTTCCCAAGGTACCAGAATTGCTCTACTTCCTCCAGCTTAATGGGCGACACACTAGCAGCGTTGATCCACATCGCCATTGTTTTCTCTCGGATGATCTCGAGTACCACTGAGGATGCAATGTTCTGGAGCTATGTGGGGTTGGCTTGCATGTGTGTTCCCTGGTAAGTGACAGGAAACTGATGTTATCAGCAAAATCTAGGTCTTCTAGGTGCTTAGTGAAGGTCCATAAGATGCCTCGCAGTGTAGTGAAAGGGCTCTTCATGACCCAGTCTATGGTGAAGCTGAACAGGAAAGGGGACAGGATCACCCAAGAAAATTATTTTAGTTTTAATGGAATGTGCTGGTGGTAATATCTAACTGTTATCCTTTTGGCTCTCCGTGGAGATTCTACAACCCATCCATATTAAATTATAGACTAATATTTTAAGAAACAAATTTTAAACCGGAAGTATTTCAAAGGCAGCAATTGCAATTCTTTTCCTACCATGGCACTGATGTCCTCCCAGGATTGGACTAATAACTAATGCCACTGAATCAATGACCACTAAACAAAGGTCTTGGAAGAATAATTGATCATCACTCTAAATAAAGAAAATAGGCAATAACTATCTATATCGTAAAAGAGACTCTTTAGAAATGCGTGTGCAGATGTCTATAACGTGAATATTTTGATGCGAATACTGTATTTTAATGCTAAAACCATAGGCTAAAAGTTTAAATTTGTTTAAAATACCTAAAACGTTTTCGACCATGCAGTCATCTTCAGTAACGCTAGAATTCTATGCGTGGGACTTAGCAACTATGAGAGATCTCTATTTCCTTTCACTTTTCTTGGGAATATAAGAGATATCTCTGCAGGGGTAAAGTACCAGTTGATAATGTTACTGTAGCATTAGACCAACTCATTAGCAACACTTATCTTACTTACCTCTTTGCTTAAGGTCTCTTTCAATTTTTCCAAAGTTTCAATCACTGCATAGATGTCAAATGCTCGGACACAGTGAATGCGAGAGAGTATTAATGGTATTTCCTGAATGGTAAAATTATTTAAAAGGGGCAGTTTTTAAAAGGCAAGAATGTCGTGCTAATTCTGATAATAGTATTTTGAGAACCTAATTTGTTGGTAGTTTTCAAGGAATGAGTGACTATACAACTGTAAAACATAAAAAACATAGACATAAACATCGGTTGGTCGACTTCTAACCCCAATCACAGCCAGTGGCTGAATTACTGGGATTAATACAATAATGTTCGGAGACTTTAGGACAGGACTACATCACGCAATTTACAATAATATTTAAGGATAAATGCCCCCTGCGACCAAGGACAGAGCACAACACCTGGCCATAACCCTACTCTTTTCGACATTGTGTGTGTAGGTTCTTTTAAGTCTCCCGATTCAATGTTGAGAGATGTAGGAGGCTAGACCAACAGCCTAACATCCCTGTCCATGGACAGTGTGGCGAAAGGAGGCCACACAAATGCTCAACCCTCGACAAGGCCTGGGATCAAACCCGGGGTCTTGCACTTCATAGATTTTACAATTAAGCCAAGTTCACATACACAAATACAGTCTGTTACTCAACTCAAAAACCAATTATTACCCTTTTAAAACGAATTGATACTAACTATATTACAGTGTAGGGCCTCAAAGGTTACTGTAAAGGGATATTAGGGCTCAAAGTCAAAATCAAAAATATTTCTCCCTGAATCTCAAATGCATGGCTTTATCATCTGCTGCCACACAATCCTTGGTGCTTTTGACTCCAATTGCCTATTGGAAATTACCAACTATACCAACTTTCCATGAACTTTATAAAGCTTTCTAATTGAAATTCCACGACTTTCCACTGGCCAAGGAAATTAAATTCTAAAATTTCATGAATTACCATATGTTCAACAAAGACAATAACTGAGTATTATAAAATTATACTGCACCTGCTCGGTGACATCACTATATCTGGAACAAGTGATTTCTTGTAATCTCTCACTGCTAAATGAGCCTCCAGTGTCAATGTACAGCACGGTTCTCTGCATCTCCTTTGCAATGAAAGCACTGATGCTCAAACAAACCTTAAAGATTGAAAAGACTGTTCAAATTATACAAAAGTCATAAATTTTGAAATTTTGAAACAGGGCTTTGTATAATGTAACTTATAGATATGTTTTATTAACTTTATACTTTTTTTATACTTTCATTTTCTCTTGAAGATAATAAAGTTTTTGCATGTATGTCCAAAAAATGTAAACACATACAGTAGTTCTCAAGACAAGAAATTGACTTCAAGGTATACAGTGAGTGTAGATGCTATCAGCCAGAGGGGATTCATTAACTTTTGAAGTAGAAGGGCACTGTATATAATGTAGGTGGGTACCATATATATTAGACGGTGATAAAGCGAGCGTGGGGTCCAGGGGCATACTTCCCCTGGAAATTTTGAAAATCACTTTTCCAAAAGGCCTATTTCCTGCAATCTGAACAATCAAAACAGGATTTTATTGACTAAAATTATTCGTTTTTTGTCAATTGCTTAACAACCATTTTACAAAATAAAATGAATGATATCCACACAGTTTGAACACGGTAGTTTACTTACAGTGCAGAAACTTACAAACATCAAATAAAGTCTATACTTTTAGGAGCCCTTTTATTTATGAACTCATTTTAGCATCTGAGTTATGTCTTTAGTATTTTTCGACAATACAGCGGCATATTTTACAGTACTGTTTATTTTAAATATTCAACTTTTGTCTCATCACTTATTACTACGGTAGTTTTTGTCTCACAATACCTAACAATCTTGAGTTCTAGAATTTTAAATAGAAAAAAAATTCCTCCAAAGACCCTTGTCTCCTCATCACACGTGATTCCACTGCGTAGTTGAAGCCAAGTGCGACTACGTGACAGTTTTCCTTTTTAAGGAGGTCTGGTGACTGCGGTGCCTCCGATGCCGGAATATCGCGTGTTTTTAATGATCAGATGGACAACAATGATCATGCTTAAATAGAAAGTCTTTGAATTCAAAGAAAAAACCAACTCTGAAAATCGGCGAAAACTGTTGCTTCATTCATCTCCAGTTAATACAACTGGATGCGAAAACTGCACGAGTCCACACAAAATTTTTAAAAACAAACATAATCTATATGTCACTGAAGTAGCCGAGTACCTGTAGTAAAAGTAGATGGGCACTGGTAGCTGGGTCCCGGCTTCTAATAAAGCCCATGTGCTATTAAATACAGTACAGATGTTTACCAGTAATTTACTAATATTAACCTCAGCAGCTGCACCTGATCATATGCTATTGCCTATATTAAGAAAACCTTTAGAATAAAATGTTATAAATAATTTTTTGTGAAAGCTACATTAAGTGATCCACTGGAATGTGAATTATAATTTATAAGGGATGTTATATATCATATTATTTTAAAATAATGTATTTTCTTCACAAGGATAAAATTTGTATTTTTGTGTGCCCATGTTACATTATTATCAACTTATCTTAGAGATTTTGTGATAAACAACAGTATAATTATCACTCTTAAAATTCTACCTAAAAATATTTTACTGAATAAAAGTTATCCTTATCAATGTAATTATCATTATCATAATTATCTATATCGTTATCACCATCACCATCACCATTGACAATATAATTTATAATTTTTCCACAAATGTACATTGGATATGAGCTACTACTATTTTCACCTAATATCCAACAAGATGTCAATGGAATATTAATTGTTTATGAGATTTTATTCAATTCTGAGTAATAACTATAAAGATACTTATAAATTATAGCAAAATTTTATTGAATTCCATATCACTTATAACAAAATGACCAGAAAATGATGTATCCATAAATCACCAAAATTAAAATGCTTATAATATTAAAAATACAGTAGTCCTACTTGTGTCTTGCCAGCCCCTGCTGGCCCAACAAGCTCTGTTACTTCACCAGTGTACAATCCACCATCCAACAACTGATCAAGGCTACAAAACAGATGATGATTTGTGGTAAGGCCTACACTGTACTGGTACAAACTCATAAATCAACCTTGTTTGAATAACTTACTTTCCACATCCTGAAAGAAAAAGCCAAGAATAGTTAGGTTAGACTTTGAGGATAGCAAGAGTACTTTATAATTGCTTAACAAATTTGGGTCTAATATATAAGTGTTATATTTATTCTCTGTACTGTAAGTAATAATAATAATTTTATTAGATTTATACAGTATAGTGCCTGTTCCTTCAATTCAGAGGCGCTTCACAGTAAATGGTAAAATGACGAAAGTGAGCATTAGAGCATGCTGCCACCACTTGGCAGAACATCCCTGAATATCTACCTGAAAAACTAGAGTCTCCTGCAGACTGGCGCCTTACCAGCTAGGCTAACCAGGCGGCAGTTGAGACTGGAATAAATAATATATAATATTATTATTATTTACTATTATTATTATTATTATTATTTGTGATTGTACCTAATGTAGATAGAAACAGTGCGATCAGCTTAGTATGAACCAATGCAAAACCTTGTGTGACAATGCCAACAAAATTATCAATTGAAATTACCGGTTGATAGAATGCAAAAGCTTGACAGAAGATCATCATACAGATCACTTCCATTGATGGGAAAAGCAGCAAACTGATTCACAAGTGACTTCTGGATTAGCGTGAGATCCTGTTAGAAACAATTAAAACTTAAATATTTTAGCAAAAAGTTGATGCAGACTTAAATTCTAAATTTTCTGAAATTCTGTTTGCCATTTTAAGACAAAATGGCAGTATGACTGGTGCAGAGGTAAGATCTGCCTGGTCGCAGGTTTTTGTAAGAATTTGCGTGACCTTCTTTCTGCTAAAACGGCCCATTGCAGCCTGTGCTTATCTCTGGTTTTTGTAAGGTTAAGCAGACTGTGAGAACCACAAAGAAGTTAGCTGTCAGTGATGTTTAGTCATGTAAATCACACAATCAAGGACAAACAAGGGGCACTTTGATGAGGTCCTAATAAATAGGTTACCCTCTAAAGATATGAAATTGAAATTCCAGAGTCCAAGGATCCCTACGGTGAATTTCAGAATGCCATTCTGAACCAAGATAAAATTAAGTGCTGCCAATAAAGAAGCTAAAAAATAACAAGGCAGCAGGTCCATACAACATTCCACAAACCACTACCTGTGCAGGATTTTGAAGGTAACCTGGTAAGACAAAGTTACAAATGTGGAGTTACAGAGGACAGTTCATATACAGTATAAATGAAAGGGCAGATTAAGAAATCAACATAGATAATACACATCCTGAGAAGACTATCAAGTTACATCACCTGGCAAGCACTGCAGTGGAAGCTGCAAGGCAAAAAGAGGAAGGTGTTGCCCAGAAACACCAGGAGGAGGGACACTAAAAGGGAGTTGATAGCCATGGGGTTGAATTGGAGGGAAGTCTAAATCTGGCACAGAAGAAAAGACAGTGGAAAAGAGTTTGTCGAAGGCCCATGATCCAATTTGGAGTTAAGGGCTTTAAGTAAGGATAGTGAGCATGAGAGTCACTGACACCTCCTAAACAGGTCATTAATCATTGGAGGTTAGGGCTGAGCAGAAGCTGGTATTACTCTTTTTACCAACCTTTAGCACTAGGTTGGAAAGCTGAGTCAATTTTGGCAGAAAGGTTATAAAAAATAATGTTCAAATCTTAGCAAAACCAGGGTTTGAACCTGAGACCCTGTGGTTGGAAGGCTGAAATCTTACCACTGTGTTAATTAACCAATACTGTATTTCCTCAAATAAACACCGCAACATTATTAAATTTTTCATGATTGGGGTGTGGTGTTTATTTGAGAGCAGTGTTTATTTGAGGGCAGCATAAATTTATTCAAAATTTGCTATTTATTTCAAGCTTTACAGTTTTAAAACTACAACTTATTGTGCTTATAAATGCATAAGAAATCAGATAAATTGGATGTTGCAGATTTTTGTCTGTGCTTTTAAACACTTTAAACTTACAGTTTTCAACAACTCTACTCTGTGCTTGTAAAATGTGAATGTCATAAATTCGATGTTTCAGTTTATTTTCTGTTTTAGGGTGTGGCATTTATTCAAGGGCGGCATTTATTCGAGGAAATACGGTATAAACCATGTTCTAGAGTTTTCCTCAGATGTGCAAGAAGTGGTTCCAGTGTTTCGGGTGGAAGAATATTCTCAAATAATTGTCTGTAGTGCAATTTTTCAACAAAATTTTTTAAGGCAAAAATTAACCCTTTCAACCCTAGGTAATGTATCAACATGTATCTAAATCTGCCTTACACAACTCAAACAAAACAATAGACCTAATCAGCTTCCCTCAATGTTTTCTAAATACAGTCCTCAAGATTGGGAAATACTATTTTTTGTTTCAGATGCAGTAATGAGCAAAACACAAAAGAATGTTAAAACAAAGTACCTCATTTCCCAAGAGGACTGTGTTGGGAAAACATTGAGTAAAGCCAATTAGGACTATTTATTGGTCTGTTAATGAGAAATAAGAAATTGATCCAGTGGAATACAAATTTGCAGAAGTTGAAAAGCCAAAGTCTCCCAAACTGCTTATTATAGAAAGTATCGAGCTTAGCTGGGAGAATTTACCAACATATCATTTGTGTTTGGAGCTTGAAGGGTTAACATTAGCTTACTTCATTTAAATATCATTTTTCTTAACTGATTGACTTCTGTTAAACAAGTAGTTGGAAAGCTTTTATCAGTATTTATTTACAGTTATTTTTGGATACACTGTTGTCTTTTCTTTCAGCAGCTAATGTTGCAGAATGCATGTTTTACCTTCTTTGGTATAGAGCTCTTGTTAGCCAGTCCATTTACATCTCCACCAATAATATCTGCAACTACAAACAAAACGATTTATAACAAAACCTGGGTTTTAGTTGCTGATCCACAATGATTTCCACCATTTTACGGAAGTTAGTCAGGTTTTTTATAACAGACAATTTAACACCATATATAAGACATTACAACAACATTTTATACAACTCTTGTAATGATTTGATACAGCACACCACTGCCTTGTGGTCAATTTTTTTCCAGAACAGATAATGATGAAATCTATGCTATATTCAACCTCATACCCAGGCTCATTTTTCTCCATGAGCCTGGGTATGAGGTTGCGCTACCTCCTGTTATATCTAAACCTGGGAGACAGGGTTTATACTGAAAGCAAATTCAGTAAGCACGACCATCACAAGACACCCATAGCAAAGGAAACCCATACATGCTTAGAAATGTGAATAAATGAATAAAATAAACATTTTACTTACATGAGGTGTTGTTGTCGTCTTTGACGTTCAGTTATCATATCAAGCCATTTTAGTGATTTTTACAAAATTCCTCAAATTTCTATAAAGTGCTAAAATGGCTTGATAGGTCAAAAACAACATCAACAACACCTCATGTAAGTAAAATCTTTTTTTTTTATTCATTTATTCAAATCTCTAAGCTTGTATGGGTTTCCAGTGCCCATAGTCGCCAGGTCTCACATATTGAACATGGGACTCACAAATTCATGCCTAAAAAACACTCGCATTTTGTCATTTTTGTTCTTTTTCTCATGTAATCTCACACATTCTCAAAAGTTTATTGAAACTTTACTTAAATGTGAGTGTTTGTGTCAATAAATTAAATTGGAAAATTTCTTCACATTCTAACAAGTATACCCAACCTGATCTGTCTATTGATTCGTTTAGTACTCCTCTGAGTTGCCTTAAAAAAGTTTAATTTGCAACTATTTTAATTAAAATGCTGTCTTTGCATTAAGGGGGCGCGGTTGGCGCAGTGGTAGGATCTCTGCCTGCTCAGTCGAGTGTTGAACGTTTGTGAGACCTTCTTTTTTGCCAAAGTTGACTCAGCTTTCCATCCTCCCGAGGTCAGAAAAATGAGTACCAGCTTCTGCACGGGGCTAACCTGCGATGCATTAGTGTCCCATCCAGGGGGAGTTAATGACTCTTATCCGCTTAACACTAAACAAACTGGAGATAAGCACCAGCTCCAATGGGGCACTTAGGCTCGTAAAAGGATTTAGCTCAGGGGCGGATCCAGAAACTTTAGAAAGAGGGGGCCCAGTAACTAAATTCTAGAAAGAGGGGGCCCAGTAACTAAATTCTAGAAAGAGGGGGCCCAGTAACTAAATAATTCTAGAAAGAGGGGGCCCAAATCCATTTTTCAATGCTTATTCCAGTTGTTATCATATAAATCCTTTGTCAATATTCCACAAAAAGGGCCAGGCCCCCTGGGCCCCTCCCCTAAATCCGCCACTGTAGCTAGCTAGCTAAATGTGTAATTTCAATTAACAAATTGTTATAATTCCAGTCATACTGTACACCCAAGTATGGCACGTGGAGTTTTTGAGAAAATCTTACACCTGACATTTTCAAAAACTTGGCAACTTAATGGACGGTCCTGAATGGGTAAAAATATGGGAATTGGGATTGGCTGGTTTTTGCACTGGAAAATAGGATTTTAAGTCACTGGGACTGGGATTTGAACACTGGGAAAGGGAATAAAATACTGAAATTCTATTAGTGGGAATAGGATTTGTGCAATGGGAAGTGGGATTTCAAAAAAAAGGGCTGGGAAATGGGATTGGTATCTCAATCCCTTCAGGACCCTCACTATGGACACACAACACCAGCTTTTTGGATATAGAGATATGCCCCTCAAAGCACTTTTTTGAGGGATGGGGATAGTTTAGCTGAATCTAAAACCACCCCCACCCCCACCTCCCAAAAAGGTGCTTTGGGGGACGTATCCTATACCAACATCCAACTTTTCATCTTCCAACTCTTGAAACTTCTTGAAACCGCTGAAAATGCGGGGAAAAGAATTGTATTTTATCTGGTGGAAAAAGAATTGGTTTACAAGAATAAATTCTACATATAATTGAATATAAAAGTGACAAACCTGTTCGAACGTTACATTCTCTCAGTCTCTTCAAAACGTCTAAGGTCAAAAGACCGGGACATAGCTTTTCCGAGAGTCTTGGCATAAATTTAATATACAAACTTAGGTTAAGGCAAATTCAATTTTTATGAAATATTTGCTCAAAAATTAATAACAAATCACCAAGAAAATTTGTTTTGCTTTCCACGAGGACTGCTAAACACTGTTAGCTAACTAAAGGAAAAGAAAACTTAACAAAACTATTGTAACACGTATACAACTTGCGACTAAACCAGCATCTTGGATTCGCGGTTAAAATGCAGATGAGATACTTTGTAGATCATACGTGAAATGTCCTTGTTGTGCGTTTTTGGGTTTGTGATGCAGCTATAAAAACCAAAAAATCATTGTTCTGAATTTTTGAGACAATTTCAGCTTCAATTCTTGCTTCAACAAACAAGTTAATAAGTTACTGTAAAATTTTTTCGGCAATTGAAGCGAGTCCCTGGTGAAATTCCGGCTCTTTCGTTAGATGTTGATGAAGGCAGAAGAAGGAGCTGTCCAAAAGGTACGAAAACAAAAGTGAGTAAGTTTGGTTTTGTTGATGTTCTTTTTTAGATATAAAAATATCTTCGAACTTTACTCTGACGAAGGACTATAGTCCGAAACGTCAGTCTAATTTCATTACACACGGTGTCCAAGTTAAAAAATCATCAAACTGTGAAAATGAAAAGCATTTCTGGTTTGAAGTTAACGTGATGAGCTTGAAATCAGTGAAGGGCAGTGGAGTTTAAAAAATACACCTCCTCGACCTCGGATTGCCTTAATGCCTAATACAGTCCTCTTGGAAAATAAGGGCGGAACATTCTTTCTTGTCTTTTTTATTATCGCATCTGAAACAAAGAACCTGATTTCCCAAGAGGACTGTATTGGGAAAACATTTAGGCAGTCCGAGGAGGTCTATTGGTCGGGTTTATGCATTATAAATCGCGAAAACGGTACCAATGGATAGATAAATATGAATTGAAAGGGAAAACAAGTCCTTTTCTCAACGTGCGGGTGACGGCAAAAGCAGCGTGAGTGAGCTGGTTCGAAAATGGTTGTTTATTCAATATATCTGTTAACTTTCGAGATTTCATCCAGTCATCACCCCCGTGGCGCAATGGACTAGCGCATTGGACTTCTAATTCAAAGGTTGTGGGTTCGAGTCCCACCGGGGGTGTGATGATCTTTTTTTTTTCTCTCGTTGTTTTTTTTTCTTTTATTTAAAGTTATCTTTTATATTCATTTCTTTTGTTATTTTTCTTTCTTTCCCTACGATATAGTAACCAACAGTTCTGCAATGTTTATTTTTCAAGGCCGATCTTTACTTTAGTTTAGTTGATTACATACTATACAGTGTCAGTGAAAACGTTGGAACTATGAAAGTTCAAGTTGCATTACGAAAGAAATGAGCTACATAAATCAGAAAAAAAATTATAAATACCTATTCAGAAAGTTGGCAAAAAGGTTTAATAAATAATCTTGTTTGTCGGTAGTGAGATCATGAATTAGGTCAAGTAAAAAATCTCGGTTTCTCATCCTCGCCGAATTTCTTTTCTCGTACCGATCTGACAAGAAGCAGGTGGTTTGCTGAAATAGTGCGTCTAGGTTTTTACTTTTAATACATTTCCGTTACTATTTATCAGTCCATACGTTAACAAAATACCTGATGAAAATAATAAAAATTCTTTCCTAAACTTAAGGAAACAGTAAGAAACATGGGTGTCCGGTACATGTAATTGACAAAATTAACCAGCTACTTGTGTAGTTTCTGCCAGCTACTTGTTTTGAAGAAAATGGTAACTTTTAAAAATTTTGTAAAATAGCAAGTCTGTCTTTGGCATTACTCTGTGGTAGAAAGCAGGGGCAACAGCCCAGGAGAATAGGGAGTAGAAGGGGATGCAGGCAATAAATGAAAGATGAAGGAATGGGAAGTGGGGTTTGCTAATAGATTTTTATTTATAATTTTGTAATAAGGTTTTAAAAACATTTATTAAAATCAAGGAGCAAACAAAATGCCAGCATTTTCCAACGTTGTACAAACATTTCATATCCTGTAAAACAGAATTTACACTATAACATATTGACTTGCAGTAAGGGACTGTGGGCTGGTGGTTTATTCTGAATCAGTGAATGACTACTTTTTAAAAAAATTCCTCCCCCCCTCCCTCCCCTCAAGTTTCTGTAAATTTCTCCCCATCCCCTACAAAAAAAATATGAAAATAATCAAGATTCCTCTAAAATCAAATTTCACCCTCCACAAAAAACGTTTTTCAAAAATTTATATGGATCATCAAATTACAAACCAGCATGACAAATCTGCTCTGGGGGTAAAAGGGTCGGGGTACGGGCTGATAATTAAGATTGTGCAAGAAGTGCAAATAAAGGCAAATGGGATTTTAAGGGTATGGGATTTTAATAGTAATCCCCCTATTCTATTAACTGGCTGCTTTTACAAGTTTAGTGTCATTCTAAAAGTCATGGACAACCTTGAGGGAACCCTGAATGGCCACAAAACCATAAAAATTATTCAGTTGACCAAGTCCCTGTAACATCCCACCTTCGTGGGGGGGGCGGGGGGGGGGGGGGGGGGGGGGGGGGGGGGGGGGGGGGGGGGG
>JAOCPT020132694.1:0-14079 GCA_026546935.2 Palythoa grandiflora | reverse complement strand
TACTATCATCAACAAAGCTGATTAAAGATACGCCCTTGGGCACGGGTACATTCGGGCCTTCAGCATCTGTCTTATCTAGGATATCTGCGCTTATCTCTTGATCACGTTTAAAGAATACTCTTGCTATAGAATCGGCTCGCTTTGTATATATAGACGGCATGAGACAAAGCTCCTGCTTTGTCCTTTGTGGTCTCACAGGGCGATAGTTGTCAACCCATCCCCGCATTGCATCTTCCTCCCTATTGCGTCTTGGATGGGAGTGGCGACATAAACTTGATGTCACCGAGCAACATTCCTGTTTGGGGAACTGGATAATAAGACGCTGGATGGGTGAAGTACTTTGCCGCCCATTTAGAAACTCGTTTTAGAGATTCTTTTACTATAGTGCCAAAGTCCATGGCGTACTGAAGAGTACTAAATGTCTCATTCTTAAAGTGTGTCACTGCATGCAGATTTTCTACTTGAGTTGTTAACATTGTTTTGAAAACAACGTTGTGCTTGAATTCTGGGTTTATTTTTTCGAGATTTATCATAAGATTGATCATACCTTTCAACAAAAGCTCGATTGAAGTCTGCGTTTTTTTGGAAACAGTTCCTTGAGGACCATTTTTCTACGCATCTTCCTTTAGTTGATTACTTTTCTTGACGTTGCGCACTGTTGATTGAACGTATTGGTGTACTTTACGTACATTCGACACCACCAATTCTGGAGTCATTTGCGCGGTAGTGCTTCCTTTACACGTAATTCCAAAACTGTCATAAATAAGCCCCAAATGATAAAGAAAGGACGAAGTTCTGCTCATGCCAACTACTAGTTTTACTTTTCCTGCTGCTGCGTCTGTAACAAATATAGTGTTCAAAATGCAGCAAATACCATGAGCTTGTATAAAACTACAGCATCGTTCAGTACCATCATTCTATGCATCACATCCGTCACCAGCAAGATGTACAACTTTGTTCGTGAACGGGTTAAATGACTTCACATCACGAGCCCCGATGTCTGCGAGGACTAGCTGCTCATTAAATTTAGACACCCTCTTGATCTCCTTGCAACTTTTATCTCCATTCTGGATAGCACATTCCATCAGGGTGGTTTCCATGCTAACATAATGTAGACCTCTTTGACATTTGTCGTCCTTTGATCCTGCAAATTATACGTTTGATTCCAAGATTGAAATGGATTCCACACTTTCGATATATGTAGGGTAACTTGAAAGTCTTCTCATTGACTTGCCCCTGATTGTTACACCATCTCTTTCGAGCGACACCTCGATTACCTCCGGTCTTGTTAAACGAATGATAGGGTCGATTCCCATCCCATACTTGTTACGCTTTCTAATGTTAATTGTTTTCTATAAATGCTTTCGGCCAAAAACGTCTTTAGAATCTCTCAGAGTGAGGATGAGAACAAGGTTTGACATTTGACCATTTGACGATCAAGACAGACTCTAAAAAGAGACACCAATAATCCACCAGCCATGTGCTTATCTTCAAAAATGACGTCATACACAATGTGCATTGTTATTTCGTGTTCTTTAGGATACCTGTGGTGATTTTGTCTATATAGCGAATAAATGTTTTTTCTGTCTTTTCGATCTATTGAAAAACAAACTAAAAATACCAAATAGACCAAATACATCAAATAATTGTTCAGAGCTTAGGAAAAGCTACAAACAACACGGTTATCTGGTCAAAAATAATTCACGACACACGGCTAATTTTTTCCCTTTTTCACGACAAACGGTTTTTAACCCCATTGAGACCCTCACCTAATCACCACGGAGCTCAAACCTAAACTCATAACAACTTTTAACCTGTTACCTACCTAATCACAACGGAGTTCAAAACTAAAATTATAATAACTTTTAACCTGTTACCTACCTGATCACAATGGAGCTCAAACCTAAAATTATAACAACTTTTAACCTGTTACCTATCTAATCGCCATGGAGCTCAAACTAAAATTTTAATAACTTTTAACCTGTTAAACCTTAACCTGTAGTGTTAGTAGCCGTAGCTGCAGTAGTAGTAGTAAACCTTTATTTAAAACGGTAAAATATCCTCACTTAAAGCTGTTTTACCATATATTAGTGACAACATATTACCCACCACTTGTATTTAAAGTTAAAAAAATGTAACACTAATCTAAAATTTTAACAATAAGAAACATCAAGGAATCTGACGCTTGTCTTATAATAAAAAAACGTTTCTTTCAAATCTAGGCAAGCAGTTCCAATGCATTGCTCCACTAGAGCTGATGGATTGCTTAAAACATCCCGAAAAAACCCAGCTAATTCATTTCCATCATCCCGTAAGCCTACGAAAGTGATTTGTTCCTTTGCCCTAAAGCGCTTGTTCCCTAATGTTTCTCAATTATGTCCACATTAACAGCCATAACAGCTTGTTACATTCATACCTGTTCACCCTGCAGCCCGCAATCCCACGTGCACTCGTGAAACTTTTTGCCTCTTCCTTGGTTCCAAAACAGTTTACTATCTCCGTAATCAGCAGTCACAAGAAGCTCAGGCCAACCGTCATTGTTAAAATCCTTAGAAGGAAAATCGTAAAAAGAGAAGAGATTAATTCTAAAAAAACAAACAAAACTAGACAGAAAAAATAGACAGAACAAGTCAACTGAAGTACCTTGAGAACGGGAAATTCTCAGCGTAAGCTAAGTTGTATAAATGGCAAAGGGACCTGTAAAATTTACATTTTAATACTTTGAGAAGAAAAGATGGCAGCTTTCTTTTCAATTTTCTGTACATGTTTCGTGAGTAATAGATCCTGGTGTAGTTTCTTGTTGGACCAACGACCACATTACATTCACCGTGTCTACCTACACTGTGGCGGACCAGGGGTCCCTCGCAAACGGTTTGTTTAAACATCTATTCCATTTTGTTGAACGTTGATGTTGAAACCATTCGCCAGCCCCTTTTGAGAGTGTTGAAGCATGTTGAAGCAAGGTCGAATCGAAGTAGAATCGATGTTCAAAAAGTTTACAAGGGTTTGAATTTTGTTTCAATATTCATTCGAGATTTATTTTGTTCTCAAAAATATTTAGCGTTGCTAAAGCTGTTTGCGTGGATCTTTCAACTTGACGTTCGCCTTGTGTGGGGAAAACAATGAGTGAAGGCCTGGTTTTGAATGCCAAACTTCTCGTGCATCTTTGTTGAAACAAATGTTGAAAGCGTTTGGCCATGCACCCAGTGTTCAACATCGTTACTAATAGTCTTGAACAGCGTTCAACAAAATAGAATTAATGTTGAAGCAAATGCTGAAATCGTTTGCATGGAGCTTTAATTCCGCCGAACTGCCCTGTGTCTGGTTGACTTTTACTTTCCAAAACACGTTGTAAATAATAGAATGTATGCATGTTTATAGCGTTTCCTGAAGAACCTATCCGGAGCAAGAAGAAAATATTGTACAATGACGTATGCTCTGCAGGTGTTGTCATCAACTTACTGTAAATGAAGAACCAAAGGTGTGAGTACCAGTGTTCAGTTTGGAGTCTCCGTCATATTTATCCATGTTAACATCAGCATTGTCGGTAACGTCCTCAAAATATCTAGATTATTTTAAAATTAAAATTTGTTACATATTTAGGTTGGAAATTAATTTGATAAAGCCGTAAACAAAAACAATGTCATTAAAGTGATATACATGTCGCTTTCACGCAAATGAAATCAGCTACCTTTGGCTATTCAGTTTGTGGACCGTAATGTTGTTGATTTTAAAGTTAGTATTCTTTATTTATTTCTTATCCCTTAATAAAAGAACTGTAACCACTCTTATTACATGGCAGGCTCGGTTAATTGGCTACACAAGCGGGCAAGACAGGCCCATCTTGCCCGCCCGGGATTGCCCGTTTTGTTCCCGCAAGAAAAAAAAAAATTGCGTGAAGCGGAAATACACATTGAGTTTAGAGCGATGGAGCCGCAATTAAAGGGAAAAGGTCAGTCGAAACAAAGAAAACATAGAGAGTTTTGTAAATTTACTCTTAAACAAAAACCGACAAATACGAAAAATAAAAACACAAAGTGATATGAAGACATGGAAATGGTTTTGTCTCACGGAAAACAGCAGTAAGTTAAATTCTTTGGCCATATAATAAATCCTTTATTGAACAAGCTCGTTCAGTCAAGATGGCTGGAATTGGCCTCGTTCGATTTCGTCAACGTCCATAGTAACGCGCAAAAAAAAGAACTTGGCCAATATCCAGCCATCTTGACCTCACGCTTGTTAAATAACGCATATATATTGATCGTATTATTTTGCGATAACTTACTTTTTGTTACTCAATCAATGACTTTTTCTGTTTTTGCATCGATGTATAAAAATGTATCAGACTCGCGCGTGCCTGATATGAAGTGAAAAACGATATCAGGCTTTAATAGATCAATGTCGATATATCAATAAAATTCTAACTTGGATCCGAGGATTTGCAGAATAAAAAAAAAGAGATTAATTATTCATTTTTCAATTCCAATGGAATTTCTTTTGTTTTATTCCCCTAAGTTTTGTACCAGAGTTGAATTTTAATATTTCAAAATTGGTCTGTTACGGTGGGACAAAATTGTCGTGCAGCCTCAATTTCAGTTTTTTTTCACCTGACCGAGAGGAGCCTCAGCTCGGTTTATATAAACTACTGATGTGGTACGCTCAAAGTGTTTGTAAACAAGCCATTCGCTAAAAACAGGCTAGTACACCAAAAGATGTCCGACTTAGGGAACGGTTTCCGGACCGGCTTGTTGTAAGTTATCAGCCAGTGCTCTGGGTAATACGAATGCTGCATACAAAAATGCAACTCAAGATGTACTGAAAAAGCAAATTCTCGTCATGAGAAATATAAATGTTTACAGTTTAATCTCAACTATTGCTTTACAGTGCGAGGAGAGTAAGCTTAAGATAAAAGAGTAAATTGTTATCGAAAAGGCTGGAAAATCTTTTGTAATACTTTACAGATGACATTGTTAAAATATTTACAGTGATAATACTACGTAACCAAACTGATAAGAAAAATAATTTCATCATGGGATTACCGCTTTTTACAAGTTTAGTAATTAATATAGTAAATCAAATCGAAATCTTACCCAGGCGCCGCGATTCCTATGTTTCGCAGTAGTCGTGAAGCTGATGGCTGCATGTCAAAACAAATCAAAATTAGAGCGGGATAATAAATCAGCAAATCGGGATAAGATGACGGAAATTGGTATTTCCAAGCGCCCACGTAAATGGCGATTTGAATTTTTTTAAAATTTCTACGAAATACATGCTTTTATTTAATATTTGTTAAGCTACAATAAAAACTGTTCTTTCCACAAGTATAAAATAGTTTCTCTAATCTCTTGCATATGAACAATTGATCCGCATATATTTATTTAGTATAAACATCAGCTCCACTTCGAATAATTTGATTGGTTAAGAGTTAACAGATATGAGAGAGTATTTATCTAGAGTACGTTTTGCTCCGGAAAAAAAGGGACGGACGAAAGTGGTTGCACCATGTGACCTCAAAAGGTTAAAAAAGCCTATTATTAACATTTTGTTAAAAACTGATGGAAATACATTTGTGTTTCTTTTTTAACTAATCAGTAATCATATATAATAAAGTTCCGGTACTAGGATAAAGAACCTAAAATGCTTTCGACAATTACAAGATCGACAACAGTTTACAAGTTGGTAATATGTTTTGTCTGCGAATTCCGTTGTTTTTGTGCATTTCAATCCAGTTGCGCGTTATGCAGAATAGATGTCATTTGTGTCAGCTTCTGCAATGACGCATTTAACTATGAAAAATAAACTGTAAAACGGAACTGTTGGAAACTTCTCCGTTTGCAAGAGACAGACACAGAAAAGTTTGATTGAGGTAAAGTCATTTAATAGTACGGTAATACGAGCAAATCCTTCAACTCGTCTGGCAACACTACTGCGGCGAAACAGGTTGAAAAGCGATGCTGCGCGTTTTTCCACACGCGTACAAACCTGTCTCGCAGCAAAAGAAGCTGTTGTAGGTTGAAAACGTTTGTTACAGAAAGTAGGTCGTTCTACTTTTTGCAACAAAATTTGTAGATGCTGCTCGCATTACTACCACAGTTCAACATATCTTGCAGCAAGATGACGTCGCCAGCAATCACCTGGCCGTATTAGCCAATCTGAAGTCAGGGTTTACTCAACCACAACAGCATATTTTGCTGCGAAACAGGTTTGTATCCGGGTGGAAAAACGCGCAGGCGAGCTGGAGGATTTTGTTGCTCGTTTTACCCATCCTAGCTGTGAGCTCTATCTTTTCTTGTTGGTTGTAAACAATCGTATGTTTTCTGTGTTGTTTTATTCATACTTAACTTAGCCGGGTTTTGCCAGTTTCCGTTTCAAATAAGTTTTACCTTTCCTAAACTGTGCAAAATCCACTCTGTAACATAAATGTCTATAAATCCATCGTTGTCAAAATCACCGAAACTCGGAGTAAATCCAGATAATTTCCTCTTGTTAGGAAACTGCAGAGAACAGTTTCGCAATTCAGCTTCCTCAACAAACCTCGCACCATAATTGATGTACAGGTAGTGTCTGACGTCACCTACGGTTGTAACGTACAAATCTAGATCTCCGTCCTGGTCAACATCAATCCAGCCTGCTCCATTTGCGTACCGACTTGGTCCTAACCCGACATCATCCGTCACGTCTGTAAAGGTTCCATCTCCTTAAAGTGAGGTAGGAAAGATACTGCTTTAGATTTAGTTGTATACAAGGATGAAGACCCAGTTACGAGGAATTACAGATATGCATTTTCTCTGATTGTTATATTACAACTAAATATCCGTTTTCAACTTCAGTATTATAATTATTGTACAACCAAAACTGGCACAGATGGACCCACTAAAATTGACCTGCTCCCAACAGATGTGGATTCCTAGCTCAGTTGGTTTTTGCTCAGTTTGCTAAAGCACTGCACCGACATCGTAGAGGTCGCGGGTTCGAATCCCGTTAAAGCCTGAATTTTTTTCAGGCTTCTTCTTCGTTCATAACCGCGAAGGTCGTATTTTAACGTCATTGCATATAACCGCGCTACAAATCATAATAATGGTTATAACACTCTTGATATTGCTTATTTGTTATGTTCATACACGTTTCATGCGAGCATGAATACGAGAAAGAAAACTTACCATTATTTTTATATAAAATGCTTTTTCCAAAGTAAACAGTGAAAAATATATCCTCCAAGCCGTCGTTGTTATAGTCTCCAACTGCTGCTCCGCCAGTCAGGTGCTCAGGAATGCAGAATTCGCCACGTAAACGTATGACTTTTGAGGAATTGTGAACAGGGATCAGAAAATCAAACATACAGTGAGGCCTTGTGGCCATGTGGTCACGGTGAATGTGATTTATTCCTGTTTTCTGGTTTGAAGCAATGTAAAGAAATAAAATAATTGATTATTATCATGCCCAAAAGGAAACTTTGAGTCAGTGAGACATGCATTGTGTAGGCAATAGCCCTTACATCTACCATTAAATGAGCTTGCGCGAGTGTTTCGGCCTTATTAGGCCTCGTCAGCACGGCACAGCTAATTGATAAACAGGCTCAGGTTCCCAACAAAACATAAAGTAAAGTAAATTGTAAACGCAACGTTTGCGGAATGTGGCTGAGAAAGATAAACTCGTGAGTTCAGCATGTAAGTGCCAATGGTAACTCGTTAACTCTCCGGTTTACTTTATTTAAGGGTATATAGGTGTAAGAGCTACTACCCACTACCCATGATGCCATAGTAGCCGAATACAGTGGCTACTAGCGAAATCGACATAAAAATTACACTTTTTTTTTGAATTTCAAAAGATATGTTTTCTATTATTTATGAGCTGCTATTCAAAATTGTTTAGAAACTAGTTTAAACACCATTAGGATTAGTACGTAGAAAACATATAAAAAGGACAGGTACATGCACCCAGTTTAATCAGTGATCGAGATTGACAATACAATACAATACAATACAATAATTTATTTGCATTTCCTTTTGAAATAAGGTAACAAGAGATCTATATATATATTTTCTTTTTTTATAATAAAATATTAAGTAATTTTGAAATTTGTATATAGTTTAGGAAGGAAATGCCTAGTGCCTAGTGCCAAAATAAACCCTAAGGTTTTCGAGTTAAAATATTAGAAACTTCCTTCAAAATGGGATTCAGTCACTAGATTCAGTAAAAACAAAATTGTAAAGCACTTCGTTGGGTAAAAGAAATATGGTTACGAGTGAAGGTCGAGTAAACTTAAACTTTGGAAGAAAATCTTTTTCTTTTCCGCACCAACCTCTTCATTATTACTGCAGACAAAAGTATCATAAATCATCATAAATTACTAAAATATATTAAAATGGCATAAAAGTTTTAAATGTTAAAAGTTTAAAACAAACGTTTTCGACTCTTTAAGTCATCTTCAGGTTTTATGCCATTTTAATGTATTTTAACCTTTTATTGGCGTTTGGAATGAATATCATAAATTATGTAAATAAGGTTTGTGAAATAACAGAAGTGTGAAAGCTGACAGAGCGCCGAGTTATCCTACTTGCTTGAAATGGTTCCCCTTACTCTTTGCTTAAAGTTTCACCACCTCGATCGTATTTGGAAAACACTAGTTTAATTTTGAATAACACGAAAAGTTGTAGTTTTAAGGGTTTTTTTTATTAATTTTTTAGAAATAACATTACAGTATATTACAGTACAATGCAGTGACTTTTTTTAGAAATTACAGTTCGTGATAGAGATATATCTGAAAAGGCTTAATTTTGGCGGCTTCAAACTAAGTAAATAGGTTTATTGTTGTATAGGTTCACCATGTAAGCGGTCGACTTTAAAATTTTAACATTTTTTATCATAAAATATATATTCGTTCGGATTTAAGTTAATAGCCATCTCAAATGATCAAGCTACTACAGGTTTTTAGAATGTACATTGTCATGTTCCTTTTGTTATTGATAAGAAAAGTTGTTATTAAAAGGTTTTTGTTGTTACTCATTCAAGTGTTTTGCTAGGAAGAAAAGTTGGAATCAGGTCCTGAAACAGTGATTTTGCACTCTTAGAAAACTCATGAAAAGAATTGGAAATTTTGATTTTTTGCCGAAATGTGCTTGATCGGTTTTAATAACGAAAGAGAAAAATGATATATTTTATATGATCCCGGGTAAAAGGGTTGTCCCTTCCAGCCGGGACAACTCGACCTGCCGTTGATATGAGATTTTGAACCTGGGACAACTTTGTACTGTGTTTACATGGAAAATACCTGACCCGGGACGAGCAGTTAGAGCCTGGGAAATTTTGAGCATAATCACTGTATTAAAATGGCTTTCAGACTCGAGTTGTCCCGGGCAGAAAGGATAAACTGTTTATATGAAGGAAGTTATCTCGGGTTGAAGCTAGGCGAGTTATCTCTGCCACCCGAGACAACTCTTCGTCCCGGGACGTCATATAAGCTGTTGGCTGCGTTTTACAGAGAAATGTATGAAAAGTTGTCTTGCCCTGAGTAACTCGGTTAGGTGAGATATCCCTTTGTTCCGGGACAACTTTTTCCATATAAACAGGCCCTTAGCCGACAAATGATAATTAATGTAAAAGGTCTTTTATTACAGGAACTCGAGAAACTTGCATCTCGGAAACTGCGGATAAATGCTAAGGAGACAATGAGAATAGCCGAAAAACTCTATAATCAAGGGTACGTTTTTCCTCTGTAAATGGTTGTACAAAATATTAAACTTAAAGTGGTAAAGGGTGTAGAGAAATGGTGTGGAAATGGTCCAAATGTTTGCGTTTCTAAGTAACCGCCTAAAAGACTTTTAGTGACGGGCATTACATGGACTTTAAAATTACGTTAAACGGTTAAGCGTTTCGTCTATAGCCTCAACTGAAATGGATTCATTTTTTTCTTCAGTTTAATCAGCTACCCGCGCACAGAAACCAATATCTTCCCATCGTCACTGGATCTGAGGCCATTGATTCAGGATCAAACGCAAGATCAAAGCTGGGGAGGTATACTTGCATTTCCTTTTCTGTTTTTTATTTAAGATGAAGTGCGTATTACGAAACAGGCACAAAATAAAAGATTACCTGAACTAGGTGGGGCACGAACGAGACTTGAAGACCCTTGTGAGTTATATTGCCGTATAAAGTTTCAGTGTAATTTGTATGTAACTTAAATTTCTTCAGACACTTGTTCACCTACGATGACAATTTGCGCATTGATTTATTATTTTAGAAACGTTTTCTAAACCAATACATTAAACATTTTTAAAACCAAGAACCCTTTCTACAAATTCTTCATAATTTTTACCGTTGTTATCAAAGTGTGACAACGATGGAAACAGATGATAACAGCTAACTCTAACACTGTTTAGTATTCTGAGTTTCATGGACCACGGTAATAGCCGGAAGTACAGTTGCATTGTGGGTGGTTACCGGAGGTCTTTAAGTCGATGTTCTTTTTGTCCTCAGAATTTGCTGCAAATGTACTGGCACAAGGGCCAAATCCACGTAACGGGAGAAAAAGTGATCAAGCCCATCCTCCAATCCATCCTACCAAGTATACAAACGGACTACAGGTGATTCTAATAACTGAACAAAATTAAAGTTTAAGAAAATCTTGAGTTAGAAGATAATTTCGCATTTCTGCTGTTTTCTCTTCTTCTCTTTATTTTTTTCTTCCTATTCAAACAGTTTCCAACTTTTAGATGAAAAACCCTTTACGAAAAGATTTAACCACTAAATAAAAGTAGATGTTGAGACATCTCTATATTGGCAATTGTGTTCTCTCATAGGGAGATGAGAGGCGGGTGTACGAGTTTATCACCAGACACTTTTTAGCTTGCTGTTCTAAGGTTTGTTGGTAGTTGTTCTTAACATGATCTAAATGCTTTCAAACCTACGTTAAGATTAATGGAATTTTTGTTTTTCCTTGCCTAAACAAGAGCCATTTTTTATCGTTAGGATGCCCAAGGACAGGAAACAAAAGTAGAAATTGACATTGCCGGTGAACAGGTAAATAATCATTGATATAGCTTCCAGAGGACGTTTTGCAGGACTGAAGAAAGATTTTCTGTAATGATGACTGTTATGATGGCGGTGATGATGTTTTTGGTGATGATCATGTGATGATGATGAGTATGTTCGTGATGATGATGCGATGGTGGTGATGATCATGTGATGTTGGTGTTGATGATAGGATAATGATTAAGATGATGTGATGTTGGTGTTGACGATGGGACGATGATGAAGTTGATGGTGGTGATGTTGATGTTGATGATAATGGTGATGATGATGATGATGTGATGTTGGTGTTGATGATGGGATGATGATGAAGTTGATGGTGGTGATGTTGATTTTGATGATGGTGATGATGATGATGACGATGATGTGATGTTGGTGTTGATGATCGGATGATGATGAAGTTGATGGTGGTGATGTTGATGGTGATGGTGATGTTGATGTTGATGATGGTGATGGTGATAATGATGATGGTGATGGTGATGATGATGAAGGTAATGTGGTGGTGGTAATGATGATGCTGATGATGTGGTGCTGGTGATGATGATGGTGCCTTGTTGATGGTCGGTGATGGTGATGATGACGACAATATTTTGTTATTTTGTGTTAGTTTTTGTTATTCTGATTGTTACTCTTTTATTCAGAAAACCAGAAGTTACAATGTTTTTCGATTTTTGTATCATCTTTCAGTTTACAGCCACAGGGCTCATGATCACAGCCCGAAATTATCTTGATGTTTACCCATACGAAAACTGGACGGCAAAGGTACGTGATATGTGTTGAACGATAAACAAATGACAATGATTCGTTTGTACAAACGATGGTAGAGTTGAGATTTTTTAAACAAAAGGTAACTCTTAACTCCCTTCCTTTGTAGACAATTCCAGTATTCAGACAAGGAGAGGAGTTTCAGCCCCATTCCATAGAGGTAGGCTACTTCCATGGAAAATGAACACACACTCACTTTTGGTTTAGAGCATGTATGGGGGTATTGCAAAGATCTTCTAAATACTGGAAAATTCCTGGAAATCCAGTTGGGAAAAGTGCTCAAAAGTAAATTCTGAGGAAATGTCCTTGGAAAGTCCTGGAAAACCAAAAAAATCTAACCCGTCTTGATAAATTATGCTAGTAGAAGATCATAAGATTTTTGACGAAGCTTTGGCTCTGTAGACCCGAAGTGCGATCTTTACATTTTTTGTTAAGCATTATGAACCCACGTGTGCCATATATACTACTAGTTTTGTTAATAGAAAAGGCTCAGGCCGATGATTGGGCACAAAAAGACTTCAGTCTTAACTCAGGCGTTTCAGAGGGGATCCGCCATTCTTTATCAATGAATCTTCAATGGACATCATCTGAAATGCATTTGTTTGTATCAATTTAAAAGATTGACAGGGCTCGTACGGGTCATGGACAACCTGGAAAGTCGTGGAATTTTAAAATTTCATTTTCCAGGCCTTAAAAGTCATGAAGTTTCAATAACGGTCATGGAAAGTCACGGAAAACTACAATAGGTAGAATTGTACAAAAATAACATTTCGTTGCACAAATATCTCAAAGTAACAGCTGTTTTCTTCTTTCACCTTGGCTAACGTGCAAGGGAAAGAATACTTGTTTTTTTTTATATATTTTGGCGAAGAAATTAACAGCGAAGATTGTGAAATATTATGAAAGATCACGGAAAAAGTCATGGAAGGTCACGGAATTTAACCCTTTAAGCCACAAGCATGACAAATGATGTGTTGGTAAATTCTCCCAACTGAGCTTCATACATTCTGTATAAGCAGTTTGGGAGAATTTATCATTTCAACTTCTACAGTTAATCCCAGTTGATCAATTTCTTATTTCTCATTACCAGTTAAATTGTTTTGTTATGAGTTATGTAAGGAGAAGTTAGATGTTGATAAATTGCTCTGGGCTGAAAGGGTTAAGAACTTCTAAAGGGTACGAATCTTGATTGAAACCTTA
Organism: Palythoa grandiflora; assembly: GCA_026546935.2. NCBI lineage: Eukaryota > Metazoa > Cnidaria > Anthozoa > Zoantharia > Sphenopidae > Palythoa > Palythoa grandiflora. The sequence continues at coordinate 1,086 of JAOCPT020132694.1, read as the reverse complement.
TATTACAAAACTTCCATGGATATCTAACCTACCCACAGTTTTTTATTACTTGTTGACATTTATCTTGGAAATTATTTATTTTATTTTCGGCCTGGATATATTCTTGATTTTTACTTGCAACGTTCTGTAGGATCCCTGACGATGTTTCTCGTGTGTCTCTTTGTTACATTACAGATGGTTGATGGTGTGACAAATCCTCCTCCATTACTCTCAGAATCGGATCTGATTGCACTAATGGAAAAGCATGGCATTGGTTAGTTTTAATCGTCTTGTTGTAATATTCAGCTGACTGTTGTGGACACGTAGGCTAACCTTGGAAACCAAGAAAACTAAAACCACTGACATTGTATGTTAAATGACCTATAGAATGACCAAGTAGCTATTGTTGTTGCGGTTCACTATTGACAGAAGCGAACGAATAACTTGACGATCAGCAAAATATTATCATTTTCTGATAGCGTTAACTGCATCTTAAATACCTTTCCCTGAGTTTATTTTTTCTTTCAAGCATTTCACTGCAGTATCGTTGTTTCAGGCACTGATGCAACCCATGCCGAACACATCGAGAAAATCAAGTCGAGAAACTATGTCGGTGTTCAAGCAGATGGAACGTTCTTACCAGGGGAGCTTGGCATGGGTTTGGTGGAAGGTTAGTTTCAGTCCTGTAGTATTAAAAAAGTTTTTTAAAGTTAACAGAATGGATCATGGCAGCAAGCTTAAGAAAGCCAAAATACAACATATTAAAGCAAAAATGTTTCAGATGTTTCAGGGTTTGTTCAACCTTTTGTGTCAAGGTACAAAAGCTGTCTCCAACATCCATCTTGTAGTTTATAAATAAGTCGTATGTATTGTCTGGCCACTTTTTGATCCAGAGATCTTTGATTTCAAAAATGTTTCTTAAACTAATTGAAGTAACCTATAATTTTATGCAAGTCGTAATTCCAATCAGAACATTTTCTGTTTTAGTGATCTTTCTTTTGAAAAGCGCTTCTTTGATAAGTCGCGGTAACCGTTATTTTTTATAATACAGGATATGATTTAATGGGGTTTGAGTTTTCTAAACCACGCCTTAGAGCAGAGCTTGAA
>JAOCPT020131769.1:0-14087 GCA_026546935.2 Palythoa grandiflora | reverse complement strand
CCCCCCCCCCCCCCCCCCCCCCCCCCCCCCCCCCCCCCCCCCCCCCCCCCCCCCCCCCCCCCCCCCCCCCCACTCAGCAACGGGCGGGGATGATCGTAGTATCTTTAGGATCAAAATTAGGGATTTAGTATCTTTTAGGGTGTCTAGAAGGTTTTTAGGCCACCAAAGTTTTATAGTACAGTCGACTCCCGATAAGTCGAACCCTCGCTATCTCGAACCTCGCGCTAAATAGATTTCCCGTGGATTTCGTTCTACATTTAAAATAATTTTACCCAGGGTAACTCGAACCCTCGATAGGTCAAACCTCCCGCTAACTCGAACCAAATTTCATTTTCCTTCAGGTCATTTTTTTAAAAATAATTTTACCCTTGATAACTCAAACAACATTTTTCAAAACAAGACAAGTAAAAAATAATAGAATACTGTAGATCAAAACATTGAATTCTGTTTGCTGAGGAACTGAAAAACAGCTTGTAGAACTGCAGCCATCCAGGCTGCTCCGCATACCAAGAAGTTAACATTGGTCATCAGGAGAGAATGCGCACCGTTTCGGGGCCTACCTTTCTACGGTTTATCTGCGCACCCGTCCCCCCCCCTCCCCCCCCTTATCCTTCCCTGATGTGAGGCTCAAACTTCTGGATTAACTAGCTATCGCAACATCGACTCTATCCCACATTCCACTCAACCAATGCTGCTGGGTCAGCCCGCCATCACACCTACTGAGTTACTATTTCACCTCATTTCCCAAGCCAGCTCTCATCATTCCTCTTGAGCCAAATTCAATGACTGGCTCTCTCAACTACCTCTTGAATTTCCTCGATGATATTTCTCACTTGACGATGACAAAGACCAATTGCCAACAACAAAGATCTTATAGCCAGCTCCCTACAAACCCCCTTACATCCAAGTTCAACGGGAAAATGCTTTGCACTCCAACCAGCCTCTTCACATTCTGCTATCAAGTTTTCATAGCGTCAACTTTTCCGAATTTGCGCAACTTCAATATTATCTTCGTGTGGCACAGTTAGCTCAACGAGATGCGCCATCAACCGTTCCTCACACCAGTCACAATATCTGGCTTCTTCATAGTTGGTAACGCGAAGAAACGTTCAACTCTCGGTAAATCTGCTTCAATAACCCATTCGTCACTCCAGGCTCACCGCAGTCAAGAAACATTATTATTAAATATTATTATTATTTCATAAAATTCTAATTAAATTGAATTAAAATGTGCTTTACTGTACATTGTATAAATAGAGACGCAAATAGACACCGTTTTTTAATTTAGAAAATTATTAGAAAGAGATAAAAACATTTCATTACATACATACGGCAATTAAATTAAATTATTGTAAGTCAAAATGTACATTGTATGAATAGAAGTGCACAGGATCATTTCGTTTTTTCTTTTTTTTTGTCATTTGTTCTCAACCCCCAGTAACTCGAACCTTTTTCTATTTCCCCTGAAGTTTCCAGTTATTGGGAGTCGACTGTATTTTGTTAAAGATAATAACATATTATATAATAATAATAGCAACTGACGACAGCTTTTAAATTTGCTTTTATTGTTTATTTATGTCCAATTACTAACATGTAAGTCAATACATTGATACATAGCTGGAATATTTCGGGGTAAAAATCTTGTTGCCACACCTAAATTCCAACGATCATCCCCACCCTACGATAAATGGAAGTCCTCCCCACGGGCTTATTCACTGTCTCCTTCAGTTCCTTCTGAAAATGCTAATAAGGTTGAGTGGATACGAATTCTGGTGGCTCAAGTAGTCTGTTTGTATGTCTTGATTCACTAAAAAGATTATGTGCTAAAGTCTGCCAAGTGGTGCAATTCTCTTTCAGTCATTTCCTTTTGTTCTGGACATGTTATTTGTCAACCGATTAACTGTTAATTTAGTGTAAATATGACTAGAGTTCTTACACCAAGTGTGCATACTTTCAAAAGATAATCACTAGAAATAAAACCAGTATCTACCAGTACGTAGATGCAGTCACACTAAAAAAATAAAACACTAAAATAATATAAAAAGATCAAAATTGGCTTTTTCTATCTTGAAGCCATTTTAAATCCTTGAACCTATTCATGTTGAATTTATAAAAACATCTCCAAACTCAATTTAAATCAGGTTTTAAACTGATATTTAAGTCACTCACGACCTGCTGATTACCTTGGCAGATAGCCGTGTTGAACAAGTCTCTTGAATATCATGTAGCTCTATCTCATGGTGCAAAGAGTGAAGGTAATAAGTCTAATAAGGTTATGTGTAAAAAGTTACTAAATGATCTATCTATCTAGTTACAAGTTTAGGAGAATGTTCACTGATAAATACAAGAGTTTTGTCTTCCTTTCAGTAAAAGCCTTCAAGATTAGTTTGTGGTATTCTAAAGTGTAAAAGTGATGCAGTTTGGCCCACATTTCTTATAGTTTTGCTGTAATTTTCATTTTATGCCTGCGGTATTGCAGTTTTACAAGTGTTACAACACAGTGCTGTGCGCATTTTTTCCTAAATTTGATAAATGTTGATGTGCTATTGCAGCTTTTTACAATTTTGCCATTTTCAAATCACCCTTATACCCCCCCCCCCCCTTCCTTACATAAAACTGTTATTAATATCTTTTTGTTGAAAAGTGCCTGAAACACTATACTTTATTTCTATCAATTTACAGGAGCAAAGCATTTTGTTCACAATTTCAGCTTACAAACCTATTTTTAGACCTTAAACTCCCCCCCCCCCCAAAAAAAAATATTCTATGTCTAATATCTAATCAAATATCAAAAATATTCAGTCTTGACTTCTACATTAATTTGCATTTTTATAAAATTTCTAAAGAGAACACCTTTTTTAAAAAGTAATACACGAAATATATGAAAACACTAATTGTAAATAAATCTTAACTACAAAGATGTTTAATACAAATGAAATGAATGGTCACTTTATGGGATTTCAACCAACAGTTTACAGTAGATTTCAAAATACTTTGACCTTGGAGACATGTTGAGAGACTGGGAACTGCATTCAAAAGTTGACAACTACTTGTCAAAATAGCCAATTGAGTCGAGAACTTGGAATTGAAATTGTCAATGTTATTCTTAACTGGGCAACGAAGTTTGCTGGTTTGCATTGATGTCACTTGATGCTTTCATTGAATTGAATTTAAAAATATGGCATTTTCGACCCTGAACAGTTTTATTCAGCAAGGAAAGTCACTTCCAGAAAAAGCTCATGAAGATATGGTGGAGAGAGATGGCTTAATGGCACTAGCTTTAGAGAAATTGTAAGGCAAATGCAAATACCAAAAAGTACAGTTACAAATTAAATTGATAAATTTGTCGAGCAGGGAGGAAATATTGGTGCCAGAAGTGGAGGTAATTAAATCAGTAAGTGTTCTCATCTAACAGCGCTTTAAATTGATCCATCCAGAGACTTGATTTGTTTTCCTCAGACAAGAAGATCTCCGTAATGCTTCATTTCTATCGTCTAACTCGTGCTATTTGTTGCAAACTTCGTTGCCCAGTTCACAACGAAGTTTCCAATTTCAATTCCAAGTTTGCGATTCAATTGGCTATTTTGACAAGTAGTTGTCAACTTTTGAACGAGGTTACCAGTTTTTCAACGTAACTTGAAATCGGCATAGCCAAAGGATTGTGAAATTCACTGTAAAAGTTGAGATATTCTGGAACTGGTTTATCTAAAACTAGTTATAGTAGGATAAGGGTTAACATGAAAATATGATAACTGAACAGCAATTTTTTGTGACTGATACAACTAAGATTTTTCTGTCAGAAATGAAACCTGGACCCCATTAATCATATTTATGCACTCAAACAAAACTATCCCCAACAAATTTCCTGATTTGCCCAAGATACATGGACCACAGAGATGTTGGGGGACTGGGTGCTATAGCCCCCATAATTTTGTGGCAAAAAATATAAAATTAGCCCTTTCCACCACAAGCACTCTATCAACATCTCACTTCTCCTTAAATAACCCAAACAAACCACTGTAACTAGTAATGAGAAATAAGAAATTGTTCAGGAGGAAAAATGTGCAAAAAGCAAAATTTTCCCAAACTGTTTGGGGCTTCAAGGATTAATACTGTGTTTTATAGCCCATTTTTCAGACTGGCTAATTTTAAATGCCAGTATCCTACAGTCCCTATATTGTTAAAAATAGTTTCGTATTGTTAAATCATTCGCAATATAAAAGTTATTCTTGTTTATACTCCCAATTTTCTGAGTCTAACATGAGGCACTGCCACCTTGGGGTGGTTTATGGGGTTGATATCACTTTAGCCAATCACAAGGATCAATATAACCTCCCTATTGCGACTGTTTGAACATAACAAGATACAGGTAAACCCAGTAATCTGCTTCAAGTTGATGAAAACCCTCCTTGGCTGCATATTTGGTTTTCTCCAAATCACGAACGATAAACTTGTCTTCAAATAGTTTGTGAATCATTTTGTCTGAGATAAAGTCGTGTCCACCTTCAGGTTTTGCTGATTCATCATAGTCGAAAGTTTCAATCATCCATCGGCCGTTACCTTTGAGAAGCTTTGAAATCACCTCCACGTAATTCTTTATTGTTGCTTCTCCTGAAAAAGCCATTGAAGTCAGCGAACCGCGATCCCAAACACCATCGAACTTGCCTCCAGCAACATCACTTCTGAAATCAAAGATATCACACTGAAATATTGTGATGTCCTTTGATTTCGCTTTGTAAATATAGGCTCCTGAGGGCGCCATGTTGATTGCATCCATAGTGAAATCCAAATTATTTTCCTTGAAGAAATCTTTAATTCCCTTTTTGGAAATTTCAAGGCCAATAACTGTGTGACCCTGATCTGCCAGCCAAACCATATCTACGGATTTTCCACATAATGGTACGAAAATTCGACATTTCGCTTTACCATTAGTCAGTTCTTCAATGTGATTTTGCAAGGACGAATGTACCTTTGGAAGGTGAAAAGCTGGGTCTTCACCTTCTTTCCACATTTGAATCCATTCTTGGATCTCTTGTTCTCCGGGTCGATTTTGTACCTCACCAGCCATTGCAAAAAATTTCTCGAACTCGAGCTCTCAAGCGCAAGGAAAGCACGAGATCAAAAGGGTCAAAAAGAAGTGCGCCCGCAATACCTATTTGTTCAGCGGTTTCACAAGAAATACTCGTTTTCAATCCCCCCCGTTTAATTAATCAATTAAGACCCTCCTCGCTTATTAGGTTTTCAAATATTTTCCAACCCCCCTGTTTATTCCGACTCCCCCGTTTATTCCGACTCCCCCGTTTATTTGGCGCTGAAAAGAATATGGCACATCATAGGGTTAGGGTTAGGGTTATATACGGTACATCATAGGGTTAGGGTTTTAAGTATGGGCCATCATTTAGGGCCACCATACCATATATGAAGGACCTACCCAAAATCAAGAGGACTTCAGGTTTTAGAGGCCCGATTCGGTTTGTGAACTTTTCTGTAGAGTCATCTGCGGATTTTCCTATGTTGTCTGCTTTTTCTGATGCATGCGCCTGGCCAAGTTTCCACCGAATTTCGCTACAATAAATCTGAAGATTACTTTTCCTGATCTTACTAAGCAGCTATAAAAAATTACTTTGTTCGCCTAAACTTTTGCGTATTTTTCCCATGCATTAACATTCTCTTTTTTCCCTTTTTTTTTGTTTTGGGTCAAATGAACTGATATTAAACAAGCCAGCCGCTTCCGTTGCACAAATTTAGCCCAAAATCCTAAAACATAGTATGCACATAGGAATTTTTACCGACTTCTCGATTAAATCCTTTACAAAACTCTTTCGTCTCGTACTGCACTGTGAATCGGAAAACGGTAGCAGCTTCGTATTGCCGAATAATTGCAAACACTTTTCCTTCTTCTTCAACAAAACCAGAGAAGCAATCCTGAAGCTTTGATCATAAAACATCAACCCACGGTGGTTTGGAAATCTCCGACATTTTGATTTTTGAACTTTTTTTTTTGCAGGAAAACTGACCGGTTTGGTACGTGTAACTTTTTTGTGAACCGCTGAACTGTTAGGGAAATTGTGGGCGCATATCCTTTTGACCCTTTTGATATATTGCTTTCTCATGTTCAAAGTTAAAGTAGTTACCAGGCCCAAATAAACAAACGACACCATTGTCTGCGCAAGCCAACCGCGGTTTGTCTTCTTGGTTTGGGTTTTCAAGTTGGACACTTACAAAACTTTCACTTGTATCGGTGGATTTCTTAAAAAGGAATTGAAACAATCTGCGATTTAAAAAAAATGGTAAAAACCGAAAAAATACAATCCGAATGTCCACTGTTAACGTCTATGTCTACAAATGAACAGCATTGAAGGCAGGAGAAATTCTTAACCATGTTGTTCATGAATCCTAATCCGCCTTCCACAACAGAAAAAACATGATACCATCAAAATAATTTACTCCACACCAAAATAGATATTCCCTAATTTCTTGCACTGAATGTGAAAAAAATCACGTGACAGTTCTCGCTTCTTGATTGACAGCCATTTATTTGGTTGCAGTTTTTTACCCCCTTCCCCCCTCCCCTTTCTCCTCTCTCCCTTCGGATGATACTCCTATATATTATAAAGGTTGCAATAGAGATATATATGTGAAACTGCCGCTCAGCATTGCCATATAAGAAACGAGTGGAAACCTGGGCCGAATGTACTACGCGGGGACTGGGGCTGACCGATCGAAGCGTGCCTTGAAAGAATGTCCAGGTATCTAATCGTTTCTGATTAAGGCAATTCCATGCTGGAGGTACTTGAAAGGGGCACGGTTGGTATATAAAAGGGTGTGTCCAAATCTATTTGACAGTCAAAGCAGAAGTCCATTACTATTTAAAATCACTGCATTGTCTGAGTTAATTTCTTAAGAACAGACGATTTGGAAGCGAAGTTCCGATTACAAAGTTGTCGGTAAAAATTGATATCTCTTATAAATGAATTTCAGATGTGGTATGAAAGTGTTCCATATTTTAGCTTAGTATATATTAAAGGGTGATCATGCACCTGACCTCAGTTCCACCAAAATTGGTATATTAAAGGGTAAGCGATCCAGATTCTTAGCCGAATACCCCCCCCCAGTCTGTCCCTTTCCATCCCGTATGGCCTATGAAATACTTCCCTCTGGGGGAGGGGCAGCCGAAGTTGTCTCCCAAATGATCTATCGTCTTTTTTTAGATTAATTTGTTGTAATAAATTGTAAAACTTATTGGATCTGTCACTGTCCAAAGTTTGATGAGCCACTAAGAATTACTGAATTATAGGTTTATTTCTACATCGCAAACCTCCTTCCAGTCTATACAATTAATTACGCCGATTGACTTAGACTGAAATCTAATAAATACAAGATGGGGAAGTACAAAAATGACACAAAACCTTCTAGTGCATTTTACCTTTGAAAAAAGTTTGTTTGTATAACACTGTTGTTTTTCTTTGCTATTTTGACAACAAACAGAGTTTATAGACGTCGAAACAATGTTGAAAAAATTGCAAGATAAAGCCGTGGAGGGGATATTACTTGACCGCCATATTGCAGTCGCAAATAGGGATCTTGAGAAAAGGAATCTGGTAATTGGAAGTCTACTTGAATGGAGTTACTATTATGGGATGGAGCTTCACGTGTCCAACGGGTCTTGTGAGCCAATCAGCAAATGCATTGAAAGTATACTTGAAATGGACTCTTTTGCAAAAATGATGGTAAAGTATTGAAATGAAAATTTATGAATATTTATTTATATAGTTTGTTGCTACCTTCACGGTTTTAAGAAAGTGGAAGAACCGTATTTTGTGAGAATTGAGTTTCTGTATCGAAAACGAAAATCTTTGTAAGAAAAAAATATTCTGTCTTTAACGCTAGCCTACATTGAAAAGTAAGTACAAAGAGACACCTACATTACACGTTCCCCACCACTAAGTTGGTCGAAAACGATTGTCTGAAGAATCTAGCGCTGCAGCCCTGCAATATTTTAAAATATTGCAATCTCACACTATTTGCTAGAAGACCATGTAATATGATGATATTTCACATGCGAAACGAAGATGCTGATGGTGATGAGGAAAATGATAGTGATAATTCCAATTATCACCGTGTGATGATGACAATAATACATTGTTGGTAGCAATTGCTTAAATTCATTTCTAATTGTAGCGTGACGGTATAGCGTGACGGCGTACCCATTGATCAACGAAACTAACAAAAAGAAGCACACTAACTTGTTTCCTGGCTTAATTTTTGTAGAGCCTTCGAGATTCTGTGCAACTAGTGGACTCGTCGTCTTCTGAATCAGCAAGCATGTTTGACGACTATCGTTTTTTTGTCATTCTTCTGGCCATGTTCTGTTCACTTGTTGGTCTTGGTTTACTGTGGAGTTACTTTGTATATCAACCACGTCTCGCAAAAATAAACGAAAGTAAGTTACCATCGTAGATATTCAACAACAATAACAATTTCTTTATCACTTTAATTGCAGTGTAATTTTTAGAAAATTTACTCGACTGACAAAGGTCTTCACCAAAAGACTATTGCTAAACACGATGCTCTGATGAAGGGTTAACGTTATCTCGAAACGTCAGCTTTTTCGAATCCCTACGACGACTTTTATCAACACTACTCGCTGACGCATTGAATAGGTAGTTTTTTTTTATCAACTATTTAATGAAAGTTTTTTGCTAAACAGGCCCGCACGCAGTCTAGGGAAGCCCTGGGTGCTTAAGAATTTTTTCACCCCCTCCCCCAATAAGGTTGTATTGTTTTTCATAAAAATTTGAAGTCCTCAGGTCTGAGAGAGAAATAAATTAAACCTAAAAGAAAATATGTATCTAGAACTGTCTTGAATTGAAACAAGTAAAACCAATAATCGACTTACTTAAAAAGCGAAAGTCACAATCACAAAAGTTGTAAACTGCTACATAAACGATTCCTTACTTTAAACTCTCCGATATTTTTCCCTGGACACATATGCCTTGGCATTCAAGTGACTTGCGTGATACAGTCGGTGTACACTACTAACCAGTGAAAGAAAAGTCCACTAGAAGTCTTGTATTCTAGTTTTCTCTCATTATGTATATATTCCATTTGTTCGAGCCCCCTTTTGAGGATAGCAGTGGTGTATACTACTTAGCAGCGGAAAAGGGAACAAGTAGGCGTATCGTATTCTACTTTTGTCTCATTATGCATAAATAGAATTAGTTGGGGCTCCCTTTTGAGGAAATCTGTTTGTATCACTGACTAACAAGTAAAAGAAGGCTCCATTAGAAGTTTCGTATTTTGATTTTTTCTCATTTTGCGTGGATTCCATTTGTTCGGGCTTCCATTTAAGGATACCATGCAGTGGGTTATACTTCCATGTATGTTCAGTTAACGTATTTTTTTCTTATTATTCCATAAGTTCTTTATTGGGTATGTTTGTATGCTGAATAAACAAACGTTGAGGTAACACAGTGTTTGTGATTGCAAATTTCACCAGCACTGGAAGGTGTACAAACAGATGGATCAAGTTCGCCATCTTTGACCAAAATTGTGTTGCTCAAAACGGATCTCGAAAACATGTGTGAAGAATGCAAAGCTAAGATACAAAATATTGCTGAAAAGGAAGGCAAAGAGAGGCTGGAAGAAATAGCTGCACTCGGAGCTTTGCCCATTGGCGAGGGTATTTCCACCCAGATTAACGCAATTCCGGGAATGGCCTCCATCAAACGATTTGGAGGAGGACTGCCAACAAATGTACAGAGTCTCAGAAAAATGAACAGAATTATTAACATGGCTTCCGTCAAACAACAGCATTAATTCAGAGTAGGTCCGTTTAATTAGAGATTAAGGTTACGGAACAGGTTGAAATGTAAAAAAAAACTGAAAATTGAAAAAGCAAATTATATTGTTTTATTGAAAATGATCTTTTGGATAAATTTTTTGTTCAACAGCTAATTTCGTTCGCGAGTTATTGCAAAAGGAATTTTTTTTTACCGGCAGTCGGGAAGCTACACGGTTCATTTTTTAAAGGCTGTTTTCTCGGCTCCAGTTCTTGTATAAATGAGGGAGTAAAAAAAATTAATTCTCGCTAAATTTTAGGTATTTTGCAACGAGATTTGGCACAATTGTAGTGACATTGTCAAAGAACAAAATCAGGTCGTCTTCAAAAGAAGACCTGGTTGATTTTTTTAATCGATTTGTGCGCTTCTCGGCTAAAAATGATTGCAATTTTTTTAAAATCAATATAAAATGATTGGCTTCAACAATCAAAAATCGCTGACATGGTTTTGATCGACAGACTTTGAAGATGTTAAAAAGGTGACAAGCATTAGCAGAAGTTAAGAATGGAGTTCGCATTAACTTTTTGAAGCCAAAAATTGGACAAAAAGTAGAGCTTCAGTTCGTCGTTACGATAAGGAATATATCAAATTTTCATATCATTTAGAAAATTTCATAATCTTTCCAGTGATATATGGGTTTATGGGTCTGTGATAAATATCAAGCGAGACATCGTATGAAAACTAAAAACACCGGCCAAGGAGTTCAGTAGCCTAAATTAGAGGTTATCGCGCTCAGCGACTAAATCATATCGGAATTTACCAACACCAGTGCACTAACAATGAACGAAACATTTCAGTACCGCACGAGGGTTTGTCGAGTATCGTATGCAAAATTTTTAGTTCATTGTTAGTGAACAAGCGCAGGTAAATCTGAAAAATTCACGAGCAATAATTGCGTTAACATTTTGTTATTCAGTTTAAATACACTGCACAAAGAAGTGCTGCATTGAAAACCTCTAAATATACTCAGTAAACAGGACAAAATGTTGATTATAATGCATTTAGAAGTTGATACAGAATTATTCATATTTTTTTAAAAAATATACCCGAAAATCCATGAACATGATGATGATTAAATGAATACTGAAATAGTTTTTTGAAATTAGAAAATTATTAAAATTTGAGTCAGCCGAAGCCACCACGATTATGACGTCAAGGCGGTTGTTTCGTCATAACCCAGTCTCACGTGGTACAAATCAGAAAATCGGAATTCATACAGTGTATGAAAATTGAATAACAATTGCATCTATATAATTGCAGGAATACAAGGAAGCACATTAATTTTCAATTTTTACTGATTGGGTTTGTTAAAACTTTTCCTTTTGTAGGGATGAATAGGTAGCACTTATTTCTTACTTTGTTAAATATGTCAATATGACATATATCAAATAAACATAATACATGATATTTCGCCTCAATGAACAACAAAACCTTTACATTTCATTAACAAACTCTATAATAATTCATGGCCAGTTACTGACAAAAGAAATCATAACGGCGGAGAGCATGCTTATTTGTATTCCGTATATAAACAAACTTAACAGTTGAAATTTCTTGTCTTGAACAACTTTTATTGAAAAGTTGAAATTTCTTGTCTTCAACAACTTTTATTTAGATACTATTAGCATACTAATTGTCTGAAAAACTTTACCTAGAGGATTGATAAGCAGTATAAAGAACTCCAGTTTTTTTATACTTTGCGAAGAACTTGTCTTTCTTTAATTCAAAGTAAGAGCAAATATGAGTTAGTGCTGCTCACAAAATTTTGAAAAAGGAAAACTGAATTCGTTATAGTTTATAGAACTAGTACCAATAGATAGATAGATTTTGGGTTGTATATTTTTCATTACATACATCATATAGCTGTTTTAATTAAAGAGGTAAAGTTTGCCAGTGGCAGCTACACTGCCGAAATTATGTATATATATGTAAAAAAAGTTTCCTTTGTAATGAAGAATTGGACGGAGATGTTTAAAGTTTGCAAACGTGTTGTCAAGTGTAATCATTTATATATGTGCTTCAGAAGTGGAGAGACGTACATGCTGGCAGTGCCATAGGAGCATGTATATTGGTGATGCACCTGTATTAAACGTTATGCAGGAGTCAATGTTAATCTCCACCCCCCTCCCCTTCTCACCTTAGGATGGGTGGGGATTTGATAAATCCTGCTGTCTAATCTTAACAAATTCCCCACCCTTTGGACACTGTCTAATGCCCCACCCCCAGGGCCTGATTTAGCTGTACAGAAACGTGGTAAAATCTTGGCTTTTTAATCTGTTTGTAAACTTAGAAAAACCAGATATACAACAATACTCTGTGTACTCAATCTATACCAAGATTGTAATTGCAAGGCTTGGATTTCCCAAACATAGTCGCGGTCAGAATGGATAATTCCCACCTAACCCCCACCCCCACCAAGGTCGGACGAATTTCTTAACGTCCCAGTCCCCTCTTATCCCCTTAATTCCAACTCCATCCTTAGGTGGGGGTGGATGGGGATTAACATGATCCTGCATTATGCAAAAGCTGTTAAACCGTTATATATGTAATATTGTTATTGTTTTTAAAGATCGCTCTTTGATGCTGGGATTAGTAATTTGAACCCCTTACCCAGGGTCGCCAATTATGAGGGTCTAAATCTGGAGTTTTGTATGAAATACTGTTAAAAACTTCAGAGTTAAAGACCTTGTTAAGTTTTGAAGAAAATTAGCTTTAGTTATTAAGTTAACTCTAGTCTGACGCAACAAATCTAAGATATCATAAAAATAAAAAGTTGTTTTGACGTGATTTTAGTGTGTTTCTTAACTTCTTTTTTTTCCTAAAACGTTCTAGTAGTTAAAGTGCTCATGAATCGAATTTAACCTTTTAGTACTCCAACTAAAAAGTTTGAGGGTTCAACGAGAACTAATTGCGAGTTTAGAGAAGTTTGACGATACCCGATTGTCGCTGTTTATGTTTTGCCACCAAATTACGTCACACCTTGTCAACTCGTCCCAGTCTCCTAATGTCGACCAGCCAATTTTTGTTTTTTGGAGTATTTACCACTTATATATTTGCGTTGTAGCAAATCAAAGTTGCTTCAAATTAGTTACGAATTTGGTTTAAGGTTTTCCTACTCTAAATTTGATCAAACTTCCCTTTCCTTATAGACCTTACGCAAAAATGGCGGCGATTAAAATATTCTTTTATCTACATTCAAATTTAATAGCCCTATACTTGTCGAGCTGGTTCTTGAGTTAAAATTTCAAAAGAATAAGTTACTCCAAACAAGGCTAGAAGGGCTAATTTGAATGTAGACAGAAGAATATTAAATTCGCCTCCACTTTTAGGGGTAGCGAATGGTCCCTTAAAAATGAAAGTCTCGGCAAAATACGGCTCGGTCTCGAAATCTCGTCATATTTTTGTCATGTCTCGAAGTCTCGTATTTTTTTGTTTTTTTCTCCGTCTCGCAGTCTCGGACTTTTTGTATCGTATAGTCTCGGTCTCGGATTATTCATTGATTTCTAAAGTCTCGGGCTCGGATTTTAAAAAGGCCATCTCGGCGTCTCGGACAGTCTCGGATTTACCATTCGCTACTCCTACTTTTGCATAGCCATAGGGTATATTCTTCTATTCAGGCCTCATTGCACTGCCCAATTTTCTCAGCAACTTGTCTCGCAATGCCGTTGCGATACAAATTGCTGCAGAATTTCACATAGTAACATGGGTTATCTCGCAATTTGGTTTGTTGCACGAAGCATTGCACGTAGTAGAACTAAGATCTACTTTTTGGATTGGATTGCAGCTACTGGCAGCACTCTGAGTTACTCTGCCCTCAAAGTACCTCATGGTCCGTCCTCGCGCCATTGAGTGATTGACTTTTTCTGCCGTGATGGCAAACATGATGGTCTAGCATTAGTTTAGTCATTTGTTTTTCCTTGTTGCCAAATATGGTGTTGTTTGTACTTAAGCTAGACAAGAATGCACTTGGATTGGCCGTCAGTTTAATGAGTAGTTCAAACTGAAGGAACTCAGGTTCTGGTCAAACCTACAGGAGAAGTGGCAGGTGGCTTTCTTTCTTTATGTATTTTACTGCCACAAGCAAACACGTTCAGGGCTCTAGCCAGACTTCCAAAACAGAGGAGGCAAAATGGGGCATTTAGGTGTTATCTGTTTCAAAGTCCCAAAATAATGTATTACCCATTGAGCAGTCCATCTGCCTCTTGAGCTCTCTATTGGGACCCTATTTTTTAAAATATAATTTGT